>DWNA01000339.1:0-25736 GCA_018249835.1 Heliconius besckei | reverse complement strand
TTCATATCTATATTGTAACGTCCGGGCCGTGCACCTCTGACCTCTAAATCATTCATTTTATAATTAATTTCCTTTGAAATATTTTAATTATTCTCAGACGATCGCCTCCAAAATACATGTTTGTTACGTGTTTAAGATTTTTTTGCATAGTTAAGCGTTCACGCTTTAATTGATCGTTTCGATATTTGTAAAAATATTTAAATAAAACAGCTTCCCACTGTATCCCGCACACAGCAGGATAGGCAGAGAGATCCTACTGTTAAGAATTAAGATACTCTGTTTCCCATTTTCCTCTGAATTGAGTGGTGGAACTCAACGCTGCGCTTTCCCTCGGCACTCGACCTCGATATTTGTATTTATAAAAAGTGATATAGTCAAAAATAATTAGGTAATATTATTAAAACTCACCGTCTACGGTTTCGAATACTTGCTTGACGTTTGGTGTTGATATCCCAATAAAAACCCAATTAAATGGTTGCGTTTCATTCCAGTAGCTTATAACAGTGTTAGCCTCATCATCATCATCTGGATAGAAGAGCGTCGCCCCTTCCATGGCACACATATCTTTGCTGTCTTCCCATGTTCTATGTATTGTGTGGATTTTATAGAAAGCCCGCGTATCCTCTATATATTTGTAGTCCTTTCGAAAAAACTTCAAGTCACGTTGGCAATCTTAAACGTAAATCTTGAATTACGCATGAATCAAATATTACTTATATAAATTTTATATTTCAAACAAAGGATTTAAATGTAATAGCTAATAAAATCGATATTCATTAGACCAAATAACTTTATAACAACACTTCCATTTACTTACTTGTAACTTGAAAAATATATAGCACTGTAAACAAAACAAATAAGAACTTATATGGGATCATTTTGTATAATTCGCGCTGGTAAGTGTGCTAAAAACACAGCCATACGACTGACTGATCCGAGGCGAACTAAGAAGATTCGCTTTATATCGAGAAATCAACAGGAAAATTAACTCGAATACTCGTTCTTTAACCAGATACGTGGAGTTTCGTACATATTACAACGCTAACGTCAAAAAGTTTGCTGTTAACACATATGTATATAAATATAATAAAAATGAACATCAAATTGTTGTTCAAAGACCCGGATGTAAGATTATGCTAAGTTTCTAAGCAAGTTTTAGTATTATGTTTTTTTTTATTTATTTGTTCGTATTATTGTTATATTATGTCTAAAATGTCGATTATTCATTTCTCGTTAGCGATAACTACTTACTTATATGCAAAAAAACATAATCAGGGTATAATATATACAGGGTATAATCAGGGTATAAATAATGTATAAAAACTTTGGTGGATTCAATTGAAGTAATTATATATATTTGGATATATATATAATTGGATATATTTTTTGTAGACAATATTAGATTCATTATGTGATGAATCATATAACAAAAGCTATATTGAAAAATGAGAAATATCAAAAAGATTGTTAAAACAATGACATCATTTCTTATGTATTTACACCAAAGTTCCACACAATTAGAATACTGCTCGAAAATTTTATCAGGGGCTTAATTTTTCTTTTTCTTGATACATTCGCTTAAATTTTTAAAACAAAACAATTGAGTATTGTTACAATTGTTTAGTAATTGCTTAATATCGCGAAATCCGAAGAATTACCGTTTTCGATATACCTATTAGCCAATTTTTTTTTATATCACATTTGGAAAATAAATTGATAAAAAATTATTTTGCAGTTTCTATCATTAACTCTGTGTGTTTTTTGTATTCTCTGTATACATATATAATTTTAATAATATGAATTTAGCTATGTACATAAAGCTGTTTAAATACCTATTATAGTTTATTATGTAGGTTGTTAATTTTGAAAACGTTCAAATTTTTAAAAAACTTCTTTATCCTTTGTCTTCTTTCATTTGATATCAAATAAGTGTTATTTTAACTATTCAGTTTTAAGATATTACACATTATATTAACCTTTAATGAATTTTATATTCTGCTTGGCGTTTACTTCCACCGCACTAGAATGACTAGGGGAGCGGAAGTACCTTTGTGGGAACGGAGAGCCTTAAAAGTAGGTTCCCAAGTTCTCTGCCTAGTCTAAGGTAGACTCTCTCCTTCCCGCAACCCCTAGCCCATTACATAGTACAATTTTACTAACATTAGGCATATATCAACGTAACGCCGCTTGTCAATCATACCAATTAATTTAGAAATTGTAATTATAATCACAGTATATATATTTTGTTTAATTTCTTCAATCTAGTTAAAGTAAATATCAATAAAAAATTGTCTATTTCGAGTGTTAATTTAATTAATGAGCATGACGTCTGGTGTGACATGGTGACTTCGTAATTTTGAACAAAACATCATTTAGGTCCTTCTGTTATTCATAGTAAAATATAAATTTATGATATTTTAGTATCATTCTGGATCTACAAAGATATAATTTGCATTTGATTTTTTATTTAATATACTACATCATGCCAATAGATAAGTAGTATAACAGAAATATTATGTATTTAGAACATAGAGGTACTAACAATTCTAAATACCTTAGACGCCTAAACTTTAAAATATTGAATACATAGAAATATATTTGTGTTAAAACATATTATAAGGTCATTATAATGTCGTTCATTTATTAAAAAAATCGCTGGTAGTACATAGTATATTTAATATAATCATATTTTTTTTAAAATGATCTTCAAAAACACGTCTTTGACGTCTCTTGTAAAGTTAGTCGATTTGCAAAAAAACTGTTGACAAGGTATCTTAAATACAATTTTTCTTCTAAGTTACTTCCTTTATTCCAATTACAATGGTAATTTAGTACGGTATACTAATCTATAATAATTCATATTTATCATGATAAAAATGCTAAAACAAAAGGTTGGAAAAGGAAATAAAAGACAATATATATTTTATATTGAGGTGTAAGTTTATTCGCATAACAATGTTTCATACAAATTTCCTCGTTTTGTACACACCTTTTCATTTGTTTTGTAGTTATCTTTTATAAAAGTTGACTCTAAAATTTCAACATATCATCTGTTCCCTATATCTAGTTCGCTTCACCACTTTTAAATCATACATTAAGGATTCACTAAGGCAAAATATTGGTAGAATAATAAACTTCATTAACTTTGGACAAATAAAATTAAGAAGAATTACAAAAGTTTTCCATAAAATCGGAATGGGATCTTATCTTTTAAATCAGCCTTCCTGTATCATTCGCCGTGGCACTACAGCAATGGGAGCAGAAAGCGGTACGACGCTCACAGTCATGCCCACCATGAAAAACTCTTTATTTCCCTAAAGTTTCTATAGAAACGTTTAAATTGCAATATTCCTGTGAATATATAAAGTGCTCGACAGTATTTACGTAGTGTTGCCATTTTATGTAACACGTAAAATAATTTATATAAAAAATGATCTATGATAGAATTTTTCGTGGGCAGGACTGTGGGCGTCGCGAAGGGCCGGCGCCGCCTTGAGGAAGCTCCGGTAGTCGAATACAATAGTTCTAATGGACATTGCACAAATCACACTGGTATCAGTGGACTGGCCACGAGGCTGCCAGTTACACCTAAGAAAATTCGTCACTAAATAACAACTAAATCACTTTAAAATCAATTCAAAATGTACATTATTCATCTTATCCGAGTAAACAAATCTAATCTGCTATAAAAAAATTAGCAAATTTAAATACAAATGTTACCTAGTCCGTCTATATAAAATTAATCACTTAAGTATTAGAAAACATAATAGTGAGAGTGGACCTCTGGGCCCACTTGTGATACAAGTATTATGCTTCCCGTGTACATTCAACGAATGAACAGCGATCGATATTGCGTTGACACATTAAAAACTAAAAAAAATTACTGTACAATTAATATTTTATATGTAAATATTTGTACATATTGCACTCTGAAGTAACAAAAAAATTATTAGATATATCTGTCGAAACGAAGTAAAATCCTATACGCAGAACGAAATTATAAGTAAATACAAAACCAATGTAATTATATCAATCACAATGTTCGTAACTCGTATATTAATTAATCTATGTCCCTACGGCTTACAAAGCTTAGAAACGATAAATACAGAGGTAATTTACAAAAAAATAATAATATATATATATATAATATAATTCTACCCAAATAATATAAAAATAACAACAGCCATCTGTACTTTCTTAGATGAATAAAATTAAACATATGTCAAACATATGACAATAAAATCTAAAGGTATTTTTTTTATTTATGTACAAAGTTAAATCGACACGCGCTCGCGTGCCACAGACTGGACGTGCCACGTTGGTCACTCGCCGCTCTCGATCCGGTCCTAACTAAACGGAGTAAGGCAAAACGCAAACAAGTAACCCGATATCTAACTACCCACCGATCGGCAACGGGCGTCAATCTTTGTATAATTGGTATCTCGCAACTCGCACACTCCACCGTGCACACTCCACCGTCCCTGGGAGGGGGCCGGGCCGCCTCCAGCGATATAAACTTATTACCGTACTACTATTCCATTATCAGCTAGGACACAAATTATATTTAGGGTACTCGTTACTTATTAGGTTCTCGTGTGAGATTATTACGTACTTAATAACTCTTATATAATGTACCAAACACGACCGGCTGTGCACCGACGGAGACCGTCAACTATGAAGCTATCCATCATGAACCCTACGCGTCCAAATTTATTTACTTATCGAATGGCAGTAATATTTGTCACAAACTTGAGATGCAAAGTATCGAAGCGGCTCGCACACGTGCATCTCAGTCATAAGGCATCGCGTCGCGCCACTCTCTCTCCTCTCTCTCTCCGGTCCGCGACGTACGTTGTAATGGCAGTGTGTGTTGTCACTGCGCCCCGGCGGCGCGGGACGCTAAGACACTCCAGTGACGTTTGTGCTTCGTTAACTATTTAGAAATCGCCTACTGCTACTATAAAATTATATATAAGTCGAAAATGTAATACAAGCGGACTAGCGCGCGGCCCGCGGTGCAAGCACGATCGTTCCACGCTGACGCTGAATTTATACGTATATTAAGAAATGCTTCCAAAAACCTCAAACATACTAATCATGTAAATTTACAACACAGTGGCGTGTAAAGAAGACACATTCAACATGCACCAGACATATACTTAAATTACGTCTTACGATTTAAATGTCGATGACGGTGAAGAACCGGCGAGCTGTCGGTGTTGCCGCACGCTCGCACCGAGTTCTCAATATAAGTTGAAGCTTCAACATTTTATAGTGCTGGCAACACCGAGCGAATGTAACACGAATGAGCGATGCGAGAATGTTGGTTTAATCGAGACGACTATTTGCGATAAACATCAAAGGCGTAGACGGACTGTACAACGAATAGACTTTTGGAATATACCATCGAAAAGAATGCCCAACGAACGGAAAAGCTTAGTTTACGCTTTAAGCATACGGGTAATTGAGATCGATTAATTTTACTCTCTATATATTATAGGTATTCCACTCAACAATGTAGGTACACAGTACAGGTAACGCGATATAAGGCTTTGCGCCAATATTGTATATGGGCAGTTTTAACATTGTAATATGACATCGTAGCTCCGTTTGACATTGAATTATAAGCGTTTATTTATAAACGTTAGTCAATTTTAAAAATTCAAATAATTTTCACAATTATGTATAAAAAGATTTGTAGTATATTTAAAATATACATAAAATATATTTAATATGGTGCATATAATTCAATGTTTGTTCTATAAAACATCTCGATTTCATACAAAAGTGGAGACAGAGGTCACTACATTGCGCGGATGTCAACTCATTACGTACTCTATACCAATATTGTTCCCATAGTAAGCTCGGCCAAAGAGTATAATTAGATAGAACGAAACAAAACCAGCTGCCATTTTAGAAAATATCTACACAAAGCAATAAATAAGAAGGAATTTAATCAAAATAAATATTAAGGGGTCGATATGGGCGCTATATCTAACCACACTAGTAACAGCTGCCTGACGACAGACGCGCAATGTAATGAAAAACCTTTTATAGGTAAAGTTAGTTTGTTTGTCTGTACACATTACACAATAGTGAGGGAACGCGACTTGCCTCCGGTGTCTCAATGTGTCTGTGACACGAATAGTCTATTCAACATGAACCTATATACCTACGGACCTATGATAGATTGCACAAGGCGGTACACGTATTCTGTAAATGAAGCTGTACAAGCGACGTACCAAAGGCAACAACAGTCTAAAGTAAAATCGACTCGATAGAAAATGTATCACTCATACATATATCAATTCAACTATCAAAATACTAAAAGGGGCACGTAAGAAACCGGTGAAGTTTAGAAAAAACTGCTGCAACTGTACTCTATATATGTAATAAGACACACTTACCTCAGACTAACTAACTTCAACATTTATAAATGTAATCACAGCGATAAATTATAATAATTAGTCGTGAAATCGCGGGACGCGGGACACAGGGCAACGGAACGTCGGAACCGAAATCGACAGGACACGATAAAACGTCTCACATAAACTATATATAAACAAACACAGTCATAAATGATCAACAGCGTCCGCCGATATGCATCTCCGGCGGCGGGACGTACTTTACAATATTCATTATATATATTAATCGAAAAATGTCAAACGTACCGTTAATTTTGGTAAACAAACACAACTCCCAATGTCAATGTCATATATTAATTACTCTGTCGCGTGAGTCCAGTCGTACTTAACTATCAACACTAAATATATTCTCGAACGTTCAACAGCACATATATTCACTAACAGGGCGCACTTCACTTAAACTAGCCAGTCTATAGCGTTCTCTCCTCATTGGGGGGGGTCATTGGCCGCGCGGGCGGGCGCGGGGGTCGCGCGGCGGTGGCGGGGGGCGCGCGGGCTAGAGGTCGACGGTGTGGTCCACGATAGGCGGAGGGTGCGCGGTGGACACCTCGGCCACGTCCCAGATCTCCTCGAGGAAGGGCGGCAGCTTGCGGTTCTTGAGCTTCAGCGAGATGCACATGTTGGAGTTCTGCATGCCGAGCGTGCGCAGCTCGGACAGTATAGAGAGGATTCTGCCGTACACCACGGCGCTGCGCGAGGAGCCGCTTTGCTGGTTCAGGATGTACACCCGCAGCGTGTTCAGGTAGTATCTCTGAATCTCCTCCACTAGATGCGGCTGCTCGAGCCCTGGGCGATCTGGAATTGGAATTGTCAACTCGTTATACACCATATTCCGATTCAAACAAATTTTACAATAATATTCTGCTCAAATTAAACAGAGGGAAACTAATGTTAAGACACTTCGATCCCATCAAGACTTCCTCTGTTCTGCACTCAACGTGAACATGACAGCACTCATAAATAAAAGTAACTACATTTCGTTATTCATCTGTTGACAGTTACTAAAGTTTCAGCCATTTTGGAGGCACAGTTGTTACATAATAGGCAGACAAAATTAAGTATCAAGCTGTTTGTTTTAGAAAGTCGGAACTTTTCAAACCACTCTCGTAGGTTCTTTCTCCTTTTCAGACCATTCTTGTAAGCTTTCTCCTTATCAAATTCTATAATTGCAAGTCCACGGGAAGGTTTTAATGTAACAAACTTAATGTTAAATGTAGGATAAACAATGCATAGGCGTTCGTATCTTATCATTGCGCCAACTTAGAACTTTAATTTTCTTTCGGTGCTCCAAGAGGCTGTGAACCTGGTATCTTTAATAATCTTGACAGACGGACAACAAGTCATCCTATATGTATTCCGATTATATTTCTCTTGATAAATGAAAGCATAAAAACAAATACAACATATATAACAACTTACCAGAGAATATAACAATAGCGGTGAGCAACGCATAATGCACGTTATCCAAAGACATGCTACATATACATCTGCAGAAATGCAGCAGGTTCTCGATGACGTAGGACATGCCCGCCTTGCAGTAGTTCTCGCGCGAGTAGGTGCGGTTGTTGGCGAAGAGCACGGTGTCGGTGACCGGGTCGTACCGCCGGGTCACTCGGAGCATCATCACCTCGCTCGAACACGCCTGGAATTAAGAACAAATATAGTACTGTCGATGTGTCGTGGCTGTCTTGAAGTTGGGCTTTCTATTTGTGTTTTATAGGGAACAAAGTAATTAATACTAAGATAAACTTCTACAACTAAATCTGCAGAGTCACCTAAGTTTTTATTCCTTTTCAATACATGAGACCGTCGTTTCATAGCGGCACTTTTGTACACGCGACGACTGTCGGTTCGATATCAATTGAGGGAATCAGTAATTTTTATTGAGTTGCGCCACTCACACACTTGCAGTATTCGAAATTTTTTCAGTAAGTACGTAATATCTCTTTTAACTCACTTCGCATAAAACGCAATCCTTATATATTTTTCTAAGATTTTGAGGCCGTGGTAACGGATAGTTACTACAAATACTTTTGGCTTCGATCTTCCCTTGGAAATAGCATTATTTTCATTTCCCAGCTCTGGTAAGACATTTAGTTCATTACTTTCCAGAAATAGAATATTTATAATAATCGAGGAATATTTTGTGAATTGATTTTTAAAAGTTTTTTCGATATTTGGTACATTTATTTGCCAGTAGTTCCTTATTACATGTTATAGTTACTATTATTAAGATGAATACGATGTCATGAGAAAAAAAATTGATTAACATTCTACTTTTATATTTGTTCTACAATAAAAATTGTTAGCGCTCAGGAAATTATTTAATTATAATTATATTATAAAGAAAATAATGAACAATACTGTAATACTGATGTACTTTTAAATACTTACCTTTAAAAGAGTAATCTGGTCAGGCTGAGATATCTTGGAGAAGCCAGGCAGGCCCTTGGCGAACTCGACGATCAGCTGCACCGTCAGGATGGTCATCTCCGTGATCTGACGGAACGGCAGATCGGACTCTTCGTCGTCTTCGTTGGCATCCTGCCAAGTCTATACAAATCAAAATTGCGTACTTACGAATTTCAATAGTTTTAAAACATTTTCTACTGTTTTTTTTTCTTTACTATTTATTGAACATAAAACTACAAAATGTAGAATATGATTAAAATGTGAAACAAGCAGAAAACGTTTTAGCAAATAAAATGTAAATGATATTAGAAAAAAAATATATTTAAATAATGAACGGAATGAAAATTTTAATGTAAGCCTTTCTTTTTCCTACACAAGTACACAAGTATAAAAATATAAAACATGATTGAAAAATGAAATGTTTACGTCGTTGGGCAAAGAGCATTCTCGGCTTATGAGTTATCTTTATAGATAAGAAAATATAATTAATATTTAGAAAATAAATAATAGTAGTACATATAACTTATTAAACATAATACTAAGCATTAAATTTTTCATTCATACAATTTTAAAATTTTTACACAATATATTCTTGAAGTTCAAAATGAAATTAATGGGAACGAAATAAAACCCACCTCAGTCACCCTCTTCAAGTCTTCGTCGGAAGGCTGCTCGTATCCATCTTGGTACCAGACGAGCCTCGCGATTAAGAACTGCTGGTTTGTCGTTAATGGAGGGATGTTCTTCAGCCTGTTCTGCTCCAGGAGTTTTTCGGAGAGGAACCGCGGGACCACTTCGTGCTGCAAACATTCCAGCTTCACGTAGGAAACAACAAACATTAATATTTTGTTGCTGGTGGTTAGAGAGGGGACTAATGAGATATGCAATGATCTAATCAATAAATTAATCTTTTAGGTTTTAAATAAAGACTAACAATATTCCCGAACAACAAAAACTAAGAGAACAGAGTGTAAAAACACACGTTTATGTACGTCTCTGCACTGTGCCCTCTATTTTTACAATCGAATTATTTTAAAGCAAATTATTTATTATGGGTTTGCGAATAAGATGAGCCACCAATTTTAGGATTTATATAGGACAATTCAACTTACAATCCTAGCAGCTTCCGGCGGTGGTGGATCACATTGCATTATGGGCGGCATGTGATCGTCTACAGTCGTTGTGCTTACTGGCAGTTTATCTTTTTCTCTCTGTGCTTTCTTTTCTTTTCTCTTTATCGCACACGTGGTCTCCGGCACCACACATTCTGGCCTCATGCCCACTGCGAGGCATTTCTTTAATCTGCATTCTTGGCATTTTCTCCGCATATACATATCCATCTCGCATGCGTGTCCAAATTTGCAAATGTACACAGCATTTTTGGTGACACTCCGTCTAAAGAATCCTGTAATGTTAATTGTAAATATTTGGTCACTTGGAAATTGTGACATCGCAAACGTACCTACATGCTTACCTGTGATAATCAACAACATCGTTGAATTGGATGAATCAAGAAGTAGACGGGCAGCAGACGGCTATTGTGACGTTACGTCTCCACTCAGATTCAATGTGTATGCTTAGCTAACAACCTTGATAACCGACACAATGCGCCAATTCTGTACTGAATGGGAACAGTCGTGGGCGCTTAGATAAGGGCTTACTAGTTTGGTAATATAGCAAAATATAAGTGGCAGTTAAATTCACAGGTGCTATAATCGTGAATACAGAAAATTTAATGTCAATTGAGGCAGGAGAGGAGGCGCTGGAGCACAAATGTGTGAACAGGAGCACGACTGGTTTTGGGTTCGATTTGCATTCGGGAGAATGAAATATTTATTTAATTTTTATATATTAATTTCTTTGCTCTGGTGGCGAAGCAAAGCACGGCGTTGAGTTCCGTCACTCAAGACGCATTGCCTCGTAAAATGGGGAACGAAGTGTCTTCTGGGTAGACCTGCAGCATGCGGGGTATAGCGTGAATTTCATTATTTTTATAATTAATGTCAATTTTAATTACCTTTGCAGCCTTCACATGTGAGTGCATTATAATGGTATCCAGATGCTCTATCGCCGCAAACGAGGCATAGTTCTTCCTGTTGACGTGGCGCTGGACCTTTCTTCTGCCGTCGTGCTTCGCCATCTGTACTGCAGCCATTTACACTTGATGCGGGCGATAATTCTTCACGACCTGAAAGGAAGACATTTTTGTTTTATAATTTAAATGTAGGTACGTATATAAATATAAAAATATATTTTTAATAAAATATCTATTAGCATTTTTATATGTGGTGTCGATGACTTTGTAGCATATTAAACTAAGTGGTTAAGTATATTCAAGAGATGCGCCTTTATGCAACTGCGCAATAAGAAATAAAATTCGAGAGGTCGAGTCGGTGGACCAATGGCGCCTAATGTCGACGTCTAAAATCAGATGCTATAAAATTTACATATATTTATTTATGTCATGAAGCATTTACCGAAGAGACAAATAAGTGAAGACCATTTGAATTTCGTTTTTACATTTGAAATGCTGGATATTTTTTTTTGATAATAAGTTGAAGAAGTTTTGATAGTAGTTTGGACGTTTCCTGCCCAAACAAAAGGTGGCCAGGATCGCTGTCCGCATACTAATGGACGTTGGTGTGTCAATTTTGTATTCAAAGTGCATGTAGGAGTAGGCAATGCGATGCGCAATGGAAAATAAATCGACAATTGTCAATCACGCAGTCGGAACTCCTTAAAAAGTAAGACTAAGTATTGCAAGTTGTTTTACTATTATTATTGCTTAACCTGGCGTGTTCATTTGTATTCTTGTAACATGAATGTTAAATAATTTTACCTTTGTAATAAATTACGTTTAGTATCAATTTTTCAAACTGAATTGTGTAAATAATAGTCCTCGGTAACGTAACTCTTACGAATATGTATTTCAACATAATATAAACGATACCTGAACAAACAATCTCATGGTTTGTCATAAGGATTTACTTCTAAGCGTATTAACTCAATCGTGAAAGGCTGTATTCTAGTAATTAATTTTATTTACTTTTTTATTGGGACCATTAAGCCGCGCTGACGCGGGTCGGTGGCCTTTATCGCGTACCTGAATTGCGCAATCGGCTTAAATAACTGCTGCCAAAAAACTAGTTTTGTGTGGGACAGTAGCCAGAAGGTACGGAGGCTGGGACGTTGTGGCGAAACAGTTTTCGAGAAAAATCAGTAATTACAGTAATTAAAAATAAACTTGTTCATATTTTAAAATAAGTATTTTTAAATGTTACGTTGACTATTTAGATTAAAATTGTTATCCAATAGAAATTAAAAAAACTTTAAGAATTTTTTTTTATAAAATCATAAAAGATGATTAGTTATAAATTATCAAATAATCATTAATTATGTATCATTTGCAAATTGCAAAATTAAGAAATTGTGGTGATGTAATTTAGTGGGTTATTATGTTGACGCAACTCATCGAACGCGGTGAAAGTGTCCGAGATGGCTAGAACTGGTTCGACCCATTGAATTAACCTTCTTGAGCCAATAAATTGCCTTTAAAATATATGTTTACAAAATGCGTGATAAATGAACGATGCAATATTGAAGTTTATTTCTATCGAAAATATCTTACAAAATGGCCGCCTTTTTTCCCTTTTGAACATTAGTTTAGTAGACGAGCTCTATGCTTATTAGAATTTACACAAGTTAACTTAATTAGAACTTTCACCGTTTGTAGGACTAAACGGGCAAGAGTTGAATATGTTTACTTAAACATAAGTTAATAACAGTGTTAGGAAATATATGACATTTACCTGTAGTAAGTTAGAATTGATATTTATTCCGTGAAAATAAATTAATTTCGTTATAGCTAGTCATACTGATACAAATTTCAGAACACTTTCTTTATTGTAATCTATACTTATAATAAAATGTAAAGGACAGATGTTTGTACATGTATGGTTGGTTATAAGAAAAACATAATTGGCTAAAAACAATTATTTAAAAAAAAATTGTCTGTTTGTGCGTTTGTTCACGCTAATCTCAGAAAAAGTACGAGGACATAACGCGAAAAAACAGATTTAGCAAGTTTACACTGCAAGCCAAACACAAAATATAATTCATAAATGTGATTGATTACTAACAAACGATGAAATGAATACTTATGAAAAAGAAAGCCAATCAAAAGTTGAATGCACGGATGACCGAGTCAGTGTGTTATGTTGTTACGTCTCAGCTGTGCGCGCGCGCATAGAAGGTCTAGTTCGTGGCGGATCGGGGCGCGTCGGGCGCGCTCGGCGGCGCTCGGCGGCTAGAGCGAGAGGGCGTCGAGCGACAAGTGGGGCGCGAGCGTCGACCGGGGGCAGCGTGCGGCCTTGACTCTTATGTACCTCCCCCCCCCCTGCTGCACTCCTCCAACGCTCACCGTCGCCACATTATTTATGATAGCATCTGAGCTCAGAGCAAGCTCGCGATTCTCTACCAGCTAATAATAACTTGTTTTTCCTCTCACGCGATTGTGATTATTTCACTTCTTTAGGTCTGATCTTTTTTAACATTACCAAACTTGGTAAAAAAACAGAATAAGCAGTTGTGTTTATTTTTAATGATACACATTTTCTTTTATATGTATATAAAATTAACAACAACATTACAAATGAGTATAAGGACATATTAGGTAAATAATTAATTGCATTGTACGTATATGTATAAATTGTGCATTTTTTCTACAAGTATTTTAGAGCATTGAATAAAAGCAACAAATAATTAATAACTTAAATTTATTGTATAAATGATATTTAAGTCCAGATATGTAATATAGATTTCTTATAACAGTCAGTTTGGTCAGTAAGTTCTCTCACGGAAATAAATTAATCTATCATTATATGAACGTGAGAAAATCGCTGTTGCTAATATAAAACGGTACTAGGTTTTTTTAGAGAAACAAAAGTTACAGTTGGATCATTTATTATATATAATTTCACAAGAGAGACTGAAAAATATTTGTATTTTATAGTTGACTGTTACACATGTAAAAGAAAATAAATTCAAACTATATATCATTATAACAACTTCAATATAGAAAGTAAATAGAAACCAAATAACAAGAATTATGATGACAACTTACTAAGACATTAGTCTAACACCATAAGCATAGACGAAAGAAAACTCAGAAAGCGATGTGATTGAACAATACGACAACACGCACTTTCACTCTGACCCCAGCAACAGGCTACGCAACCGTTTCGCAGGCGCACCGCGTAAGACCACTAGCCAGTCCGTCAGTGAAAGTTGCCCAAACTTAGGTATTGCACAAGCCTATGGCAAGGCTCATTGAAATTCGGGAGCGAAAGTAAGCAACGCGGCGACAAGCTCCTTATATTAAACAGTCGTTACTAGAACATTTTGAAGCATTTATTAATGTTTATGGATTAGCGAGCTATTGTGCAAAAACAGACACGTGATCGATGTATCGGTTGGTCGAAGATATAATCATAATATTACTTTCTACAATACTTTCTAGCAAGAGATGTGGGCCGACGCCGGCGCAACTAGAGCGATTGGTTTCTCCACGCGCCGGGAAAATTGGATTGAAATAGAAATCGTATGCGGTGAAAATCTACATTTTCACGTCACACGCTATCGTGGAAACTCTGGTTATTTATATTTGATATCTCCCATTGATTGACGGCCATGTTCATTTGCATCGGCTAGGAACTACTTAGTAACAACCGCGAAGCTGGCATGGAATAAGGGTTTAGATATTGAAATTCTGATCACATTGGAAGAATACCAAAACTGTTCGTGAATAGAGTTATAATAAATTCTGGTATTTTTTTACAATGCTGATGGAACATCAACAATTGTAGATTAAGTACGTTGAAGTATCCTTTATAATAAAATGTTATTTATCAAGTTCTGATTTAATATAATTATATACAAGTAAAACTCTCTGAGAGTAAATAATAAAATAAAAGCTCTTTAGTAGAACAAGCAGTGACCATATTATTTTAATACAACATTCCCTCAACATTTCGTCACTCGTAAAGTATAGCCGTAAAGTCGAAAGTGGATATCAGTTATCACGTAGACGAAAGTATGTACATAGCTGGACGTAATGGATACGGCACAACTCCCCAACATTTTAGCTGTGCGTGTTTACAGTACTAGATTACATCGAATCTCTCTTTTACCCAAGTGTTAAAAAGTCAGTTACGTTTTTTGTCTCTGTCTGTTCCCTAATATAGTACTGGCGAGGTGTGCACCCACGCCTTTTAGAGTAAACATGGGAATGGGGAAATAGTATATATAGGAAGGGAAGTATAATTAGAACGAATGCATGGTCCCCTGAAGCTTAAAACCTTTGACAGCTACATGTGTATTTCGAATAGATGAAACATGGTAAACGTGAGATCTTTTCGTTTTCGTATCTCACACGATAATTCATATTTTATTATTTGTTTTCAATATTAAATTAACGAATTATGTACATTACAGACCCTCCTCCGGGATTATTCGACCTCGTTACCATAATAATTGCAGACGTTGACATCGTTAGCCACTATCTGTACGCCCTTGTAAATGTATGATATATTACACGAACTCTACTATTACAGTAGAGTTAAAAGTCCTAATACTGACTCAAAGCAGTAGCGTTTTATTTGCTACCCCAATTCTATAATATTGTTTTATAGAATGCAAAACTAGGTCAAGGCGCGTTAAGGTGACGTCAATAAGTTATCGTCGAGCTCGTCATAAGGGCTAATTAAGACTAGCTGGCAAGTGGGTCAACGACTCTTTGTTCTTAAACCTGATAAAGCATTTTGTAATTAACCGAGATTAGACTAGGTTTATTGTTAACTTTTACTCGATTAATAAAAATATATTTTAAGGTACCTATAAAGTATTAAGAAAACACAAGGAGGAAATAATTCCAATATAAATTATAAATAAACAATATTTTGTTTAATAGGTCATTAACGTTTTATACATTCAGATGACAAGTTTTACCTCAAAGAGGAAAATGGTTATTTTAAAGTAGGTCGAGTGGCTAAGCTTTGTAACGTTTATGTCACAATATATTTTATATACAGTATATTATAATACACATAAATAATTTTAAATACTTTGAATCGAGATAATAATAGGAAAATCTTTAAGATGTGTTAATCGAAAGTAATTAAATAATAAATCACAGTGTTTGTAGTTTATTGTGCCAACCCATCCGGGAACTTTTAGGGTCAGTGACCGTGTATAAGAGATAAGCCGACTACGACACGCTTATCAGCCGACAAAGAACGCGTTTGTTTTCGACGTTTTTGACAAACAAGAACACTGATTAATAGACAAGACCAAAACATTTTTTTTTAAACTTTCATACAAATCGATTATATGTTGTTATAATTAATATGTGTTTTTTTAACAATTTAATGATTTTTAAGACTACTTAAAAAGAAAAAATTTAGTGACAGTTTAAAAAAAACACTATAAATACTGTTTAAATAATGTAATGGCTGTCAAGTGCAGCCATGCATAACATGAAAATCGACATACGACCGCGACGGTTGCAATTAAAACTAAATATCAGTATTATAATTATGAGCCTTGTGGACGCAGGAGCACCAAGCGTGTGAACGTGACAGATTGTGGGTTGGATTCCCAATCCAGGAAATGGAATATTTAACTATTTCATTACTCCGCTCTGGTGACCAGGCAATGCGCGGCGTTAAGTTCTGCCACTCAACACGCAATGCACTCTCTGCCTACCCTGCTCCATGCGGGATACAGCGTGAAGCTGAAAAAAAATTTTTTCTTCTAATTACAAGCTAAAATGAAATTACTAGCATTACAACTAATATTCTGACTAGCCATCATTAATTAACTTATGTATAGTTAGTTAAATATCAATATGTTAAAAAACTGCGTCAAAAAAAGGTTTATAATAATTAAACGTATAAAACATGTTTGGGAGCGCGTGACTGTTTCTTTTAATGAGCAAAAAATTATCTACAATTTATTTGATCAATAGATAAAATATACTTAAGGTATCGATAACTCGTTATAGCTAATAGCTAGTTTTTGATTGCAATTTATATGTGCTTGCCAGGCTATGAATAAATAAAATAAAATAATTCTCATTTATATAAACTTTATGTTTATTTGACGAAACGAAAATATAGAAAATAATTAAAAATTAAAAGTTCTTGCAGCGCAAGAATAGGGTTTTAGATATCAGATTAGATATCAATTGAATATTCTTGTAGTTAATATCATTATAGTTCTTATTACATTAAATATAATATAATTGGTAAATATAGGACAGAAATAATAATTTATAATGGAACATCTCGTGAACTGTGTCATGGGCTCGGCCCACGCGCGACGGAAGGTCGTGCGCCCAGTGCAGTGCATTCACTTAATATCACCGTCTGACTCGATAAATATCCAGTTTATCTTATTTTTAAAATTGTTAATTTACTTAACATTTTAATATTTTAATTTCTCTGTTATACAGCATTATACAACGTGAAGCTGATGTGTTTTACAGATATAGTATACATGTACCTAGTGTATTTTATGTATGTATTTTATTTCGAGAAAATATGATTATATCTATTTTCATTTTAATTAAGTTGCATAATTAATATATTTAATATCTACAAAAAATATAAGAAAATTAATGGTATAATAAGAGAAAGATCAGAAAAAATCTATTGTAACGGTTTAGACATAAAAGGAACCATTTAGCGATAAAATGTGAACTTCAGCAAATCTTTCTAACTTCAAAATAACTTGTAAAGGGCTCGGTAGCCCCCATCCCGCCAGTGGCAACAATCGGTGCTGTCAGCTTGATGGATGGAACGACGATGACGCTGCAGACACACCAGCCCACTCTCCCCCGTAGCCTCACTACCTATTCACGACTAACTATTGTACATAGCAAGAACGTTTCTTAATTACTCATGTGGTTACGATTTCACCTAATTGAATACATACATTTCTTATACATTTACTCTTTTTATCAAAGAATTTGTTCGAAAACAGTACGTTCCAAAATATTTCAAGAATTCCAAGCTGTTCTCGCTTCTAAATTCACTTTTATGGCAAAATTGGATTCGTCTTTAGTAGATATTCCGTTCACGTGTTCACTTATTTAACAGTGACTCTCTGTTAGGTCTTATTGAATCTAAAACATAAAAGGAACTAGTTCCAACACTCGGCACGATGCATTTAAACAATCTATTCTAGTTAAATAAAGACAAAGCGATGAGTTTTCTTAAAAGAAAGTCTTATTTCTTAAAAAGAGCTTCCTTTTTTATTTGTTCTATTAACAACACATACATTGTTAGCACATTTGCAATGGTTCTGTGCAATGGTAGTCGTTGTAGTTAGCGGGAGCAAGAGCATTCCTCGGCCGAGCCGGGCCGACCGGTTCGCTGGCAGGCTGTTTATGACCAGACCAGATATAAATAGAAACACTGCAACATCCATCTTCGTAATGTTCGAGTTTTAACTCTGGAGATATAATATTTTTAAATATGTACACGATTCGATATGCATTTACCAAGTGGTGGAATGGTGGAAGATATGTCTTCATCTTCTTCATTCGTATTTTATGTCCATTGTATACCCAAACAGTGTGATAAAATCGCTAACCAGTTAAATTAGATGGTTTCTATCGCTGAATGGAAATACCAACAAAAAAAATCACTTTCACTATTTACCTTACATACCAGCTACGGTAGGCTGGGAATTATGTCTAGGTCTTTAAAAATTCGTCATTGAATTTTACAACTTTCTAGAAAAAAGAATTATATATATTTTTTTAATTTTACATAAAACAGTTTATACAAATATAATATAATTGTTGCATAAGTAACCACGTGGAGAAAGGATCGTTGACCCTAGAAAAGTGACGCTGATATACGACGCTATCTCTTTCAAATCAGATAAAATGTTTTGGTGTACGATAACAAACTCCAACACAAGTTGCGTGGTACGAAAGTGTTTAATATATTTGATTATCTGCGAATTGCGTGATAGAGTTGCGAAGTTGGCGCGGCCTTGCCCAATCATCTCTGCGTTCTGCTATTGCTGGAGTCACCCACTTAGCTATTGCATAAACGACCTCGTCGAAGGAGGTCACTGTCGCGTTTTACAGTCGCTACAGGTGCTGGGCGAACTGCTTAGATAAATTATATCGATTGGACGTACCGGCGTGTCTCTGACCCCGATGTAAATAACCTGAGACGGTAGCACTGTAAACAACTGACGTTGTTTCTGTCAATCATTCGCACGCCGCTTATGCCTCGCCCTACCATTCATATAGTCTTTGTTTAAGCTTGGAACATCTATTTTTATGAGTCTAATTCGTCCAAACAACCTCATATGACTATGACTTCATCACAAGTGACTTAATAAGAATAAGTAAATTTAGACGGTCCACTCTAGCTCTACGTAAGAGCGTTCAGATATAAATATTTTCATGAATAGATCAAAATATCTAAAAAATATAATGAACGTGACGTCTTTCGCATTAATTGTGTAAATGACATCTCAGTTTTGAGCGTGAGTAATAATGACAAATATAAAAGCCGATGTGTCATTGACACTTGAAAAATTACTATTGACAAAAAGAACAGGTAAAATCCATAAGATCGTCGATCACGTTTCGGTTGATTTACATTTATAAATATATTAAATAGGTATTCTTTATTTTTATAACAACGCCCGCACGCAGCTCACACTTAGCTATATTTGCAATCAGTCAGTATTTATAATCTGCAATGTAAGGTGACCTATATGATAAGATTACTTCAATAGCTCAACACATATGCACAAGCGTGCATGTTGTGTCAGTGTGTGAATTCGCGTAGAGTTCGTACAATGACATTGTCGACCTTGACTACTGCCTCGTATATCAAGTTGCGCACACACAGACACCAAGTGGAATGTGTTCGTCACGAATGTATTTAAAGCTAGCAAATAGTTATTATTCGCCTGGTTTCAGATGTTACATATAACTTAACATTTCTATAGTAAAAAGTACATCCGCGTGACATTTTTATTTTGTGTTATAAAGCCTGTGTTGAGTTGGCACTATATAGAGCAGTTCAACACACGATAAGGTGAGTGCAAACGATCAAGGCCAAGTGCCTTACTTAAATTATTATGAGGAGTTTTAATTTGGATGCGACGCGATGCACTCGAGTCACACAAACACACTGACACGGCAACATATATATGAATATATTACTAGTTACTTACGTAACAGCTATGCTTTTATTTTATAGAGGCATTTGTGTCACATATATACGAACTGTAGACTCAAATATGTATGAAGTAGATGAGTAACGACTTTGATGTCGACGTTAGTTATTAATTCCAGAATTAATGACACATTACATGTTTAGACGCAAGAAATATATCTATTCGTAAATTTAAATATGATTGAGAACATAATATAACGTCAAAATATCTTGTCATATCACCGCTATTACTTACCATATATCTAAAGCTAATCATTCGATTTAATGATGATATAATTCATATCATACAAAGACATTCAAATAAATGATTGGATGAAATTGTTGTGATGAAACGTCGTCATTACGTCCTCATGTTTTCTTACCAACAGAACAGGTCATAATTTTTGCGAAAAATATCTCTTTGAAGTGGAGTATTTTGTCTCATTAGTTGAGAATGACATATTTTTGTTTTACTGGTGCGAAAAATATATTAATCAATGGTCACCATTAATTACCTATATTCGAACTATTGATTTGACTACTTAATTCTTGTTTAAAAGCTTTTATTATAAAATTACATATTCATGAAAGTAATATTTCGCGAGTCAGGTGAACTGGTGGAAAAGGTCTCATATCCAAGCCGGACTTCAATCAACCTGGTTAAGCTCAAATACTTTAAATAAAAAAATAATGATGAAAACAAAGATGGTCTTTTCACAAGTAAAATCGATAAACATACATAGGTAGAGCTAGTTTTAATCGCGAAGTGAAAATTATTTGAAACCTGATTTGTCGTACTTCCATTCCTCGGATTTCCTACAAGAGAAACGGCTGAAGACATTAAATATTGGAGTGTGGGTCGCACGAGGATGGCACAATAAAGTGTCGTGGTACACGCGTGAGGGGGCGTTCTAACAAGGTCCAAGGGATATTGATATTATACCGATAAACCTATTCTATGTACGTCTATTTTAAATAACAATGAATTCTATGACACGTATTGACTGTACTTTCATATATCCTTTATAAAATCTTAAGCAAATATCTACTTATATTACCTTTAATAATATCTTATCGACAGAGTAGTACGAAACCGTTGCCATTAAGGAAACTCTATTTATCTTGTATATTGTGCTAGCTTTTACCTGTGGTTTTTGGTAGTAATTTATCCAACTTAAAAATATATAAGTAATAAAAAAAATCAACTAATAGTTTCTGTGATTAGTGCGTCTAAACCAATCTAACTCAGTCGTAATAATATTAATATAGAAGTATAGATAATCTGACAAAACTTATAATAAATACAAACCAATACTATTTAAAATAATCCTTCATTTTTGCATTACATTGTACGCTTCCTTGTAGATTTATTCAACAAAAGCTATTGATACTGACACAAGCCCAGAACTTGAGGAAGCACGTGAGTTACGCCTGTTATGCGAATCGCGTAGGTGTATTTCCTTTTCTATTGCCTTGTTTTTTTCCTAGTGACATAATTCACCGCCTATACATACCTCTCCTCATATAGTTTAAATATAATCCAATTAAAATTTGTTTAAAACCTGTTACTGCTTTATTAAAATAATTTACTCTGGAAGTAATATTACAGTATATTTGGTACTACCATTTTCCTTTAAGTTTTAGTCATTCCGTTAAGATGGCAAGATATTAACAAATGCTCTAATTATATATAACGTAGATTCCGGTACGGATTCGGTAACGTAATAGCCATTAGTACTTAAAGCTCTCGACATAAATGCTATAATATATCAGCAGTAAAGATCTCGAGAGGCCCCATCATACAAAATAATAAACAGTCAACAATGCCAACTCTGTTTAAGCGTGCTGTGCGATACAACAGATGCCCTCGACAAGATAAATGAAACCATTTTAGAGGATAAAAAATCTTCGGCATGTTGGTAGTAACAATGAGATTGTTTTAGACATGATTGTAATCTTTTCATATTGCTAATACTTCCGCTATAACTAATTTTGATATTTTTTTCTACGATATCCAATTACCAAAGCAATAGATATTTATGTAATCGTATTGTTTTACTGAAATCTTTTTCTTTCTAAAAGTGTTCGACCAATTAAATCTATTTGTGCTTCAACTTATATATGAGCTTAAATTTTTTAAAAGTTTGAACAACTATCAAAGACAATCTATCGATCTGAAAGTCAAACTGGCAAATCTTGTAATTTGAAGCCAGTTTCGTAATGTTTATTAGTCGTGATTAACTATAAATTCAATTATCACGAGCCAAAAACGATAAAACTCTAGACATTTGTATCAAGGTTGTGCATCTGTATGTTACAGCGACTGGGTAAAGGGAGATAATAGAAGTAACTAGCGACGCGATGGCAGTGCGTGCGCAACCGACCGAGACGGGCGCTCGACCGCATATCCGCTGGTGCCTTCCTAGATTATCTTTCCTATAAAATGTATAAGAAAACTTTTAGATATGTGATTTTAAAACGTGTAAATCAGAATGTTTTGTGAGGTTTCCAAGTAAGAGGCTATCGAATCCGTTTGCAGAATGGTTGCGAAGTCTATTTGTCCGCAATGATAGTGGGTTTATAAAATACTAGAAGAATATTTTAACGATTACATTAGAAAATATACAAATCTAATGTTTTTAGAAGCATAATGTAGCTGAATACGCAATGTTTTTAAAAAAAAGAGAAGAATGGAGAACAGAACAATGTATTACAGGTTCTCATTTTCTGTTAAAAAATGAAAACGAGGATTCAATCGTTATCGGTATATTTCAAAATATATTTTAAGAAATGAAAACACAATTAAAATGGCAATATTATTGGCGTATGCACATAAATAAAATAGGGGATCCTACCATTAGACGTAATCAAAGGGTTGCAAAATCACGTTCATATAATGAAATTTGTGTTCCCTTCATTCTAATGCCAGCTGCTCGTGGGGCTGGGATTAAGTAATATTATTCTAACACCAAACCCGCTTAACATATTATAATACTTGAATTTTAATACAACAGAATTGTATGCAAATTTAAAAACCTAAATAAATAATGAGAACTGAAATGAAAAACAGAAAAATGTATAATCTAAGCGTTAGTTGAGAACAAGTACCTATTAATTTGAACTAATTTTATTATTGTAATTACATTTTATTTAAAACAGATGAAGTCATAAGCTATCTTCGCTGTATAAGATGTGAGGTTGCTGACCTTTTTGATTAAGGAATCATCAATCATGAGTTGCGCACACTGAGAGGATCTCACATTTCACGCCATAGAAATGTTATATATTATTATTGAATACGCGAACAAAATGATTGAGTACAATTATAAACCTCCAATGTGCATGTTTATTATTTTGTATACGTACTTAGTTAAACAAATTCCAAGAGTTTATTGTGAATATATGTACTTATAGCTAAAAACTAAGGATTTTTATCGATAATGCATATATTTTATCATCGAAAACGATGTCCCAATTATACTGAATTTGAATTTATTTATCAGCCAGTCTAATTTCTGCCAAATAATAGGCCGTTGTCAATAGGTCAAAATATTTCCTGCAATATAAATTAATTATAAATACAATTAATACAATTTTTTTGTTTGAATACAAATGTATGTACATAATAATGCTAAAATATGTAAATAAATAAATAGTTACAAACACGCCGAACTAGACTTCCTAAAACTAATCAATCCGAGGACCTTCAGCGCACGCGTAACCCTGGAACTGCGACAATGAGTGTTAAAAACATATAATTTCCGGTAGTACAACAAAAGTGACGTGCTAGGCACACGATGGTTCGATCTGGCACTATTTATATTAGGACGTGTCAAAAAACCGCAGTGACCTTGGCGCCCCCACGCGGACGCAGTTACATTCACCTCGACTGGGGCCTCTGGGGTATGAAAGTCTGCCCTGCAGGTATTTTCACACGGTGTAGTTTCTTACGGCAGAATAGACAAGATATTTACCAAAACACGCGGCGGACCAAGTATGCGCATTTACACTTCAACGGGTAAACAGCCAGCTATGGATGTGGAGGATGATGATTATTCATTCGTATCGTATATCGAGATATGGTGTGGTTACAATAAATATACAATTACTTGTCTCTATTTTGTGCTAAAATCTCAATTTCCTTATGCTTTTTTTTTGGTAGTATTATTTGGATCATTCTATGTTTTAGTGAAGGCCGTAGGAACAATATATATTTTTATAAAATTATATTAAATAATATATTTTTCAATGTGTACGCCATAAAGTAATTTAACTTACGTAGCCATTAGATATACGCACAACTAGGCAGGCCATACTGTACAATTTGTTATATAATCGATATTAAATTCGATATTGTATAAAACAACAAGCCCGCATGTTTGTGTTGCCATACGACTTATCTCTGTTAATTCCCCGTGACTTAGAGAAGTTTTATTGACGTTAGCCTATGCGGGTTAATTTATTAAGCAGAGGATAATGCAAACATATTATTTATTATATTATATTAATGACAAATATACCGTTTTGAAAATTCTAAGAAATTAGGTATTTTAATAAAAAATGTTTTCTTCTAAAAAATCGATTTTCTTACAAACATCTCCATCTTAAACATTCAATTAACGCCCGGACGTTTGAATAGTGAAGTCAACGAGACAAATAAGTGCCTCCTTGAACAAGAATTTAATTAAAAAAGAATTTGAACTTCGTGATATTTTGAGATAGCTAAGGACAACGTGATTTAATGAATTTGTCATGAAAAATACATTATAAATAAAGAATTATTTAATAATTCAAATTACTACACCTAGGACTTTGACTTTTATGTATAAATAGCGTGAGAAATAAAACTTAAATAATTGCTGAATTTGATAATAATGTAATTATATTTTATTTCAATTTAGTATTTGTTCTAAGCGACACCATAATCAATCACAACTAAGGGCGACAAGTAAGCTAAGTTTCTATAATAAATGATTCAAGGCCTTATTTAAATGGTTGTTTTATTTAATTATATTTTTAAAACAGTCAACACACTATATTAATAAAAAAGTCAATTTTCATATAGTTTTTGCGTATAAAACAATTTTAACGTTAATTTCTTAACGAGATAATTTAATGAGTTGAAACTAATTCAACATAAAATACATAAACGAGTTTGTAAAGTGGATTCGTGAGATAGACAACAAAAACAATAAGTCAATTATAAGATAAGTGTGTGAAATGAGAATTCATTGCTTGGCTGAGCGTAGAAGAAAGTGACTAGAACCACACATACATTAATCGTCAGGTACAAAGTTGCAAATACACAAGATAGTATAAGCATTTTAAAAATAATTTAATACTAATTTTCTAAGGTTATTATTAATAACTCTCACATTCACATGTATTATTTAATCTATATTATTTTTAAAATAAATTACTGAATGTAATAATTCAAACGCAAGTGATATAAAAAATTTAATAAGGATAAAGGAGTCTAGCAGCACGAGCACGAGTGGCGACGACGATGTCTGAGCAAAATTAACTTTGAATGGGCCAATTTCTACATAATGGAATGAAAATTATGAAATTCTTCTCAGAGTTATATTTTTAAAATTTACAAAAGCAGTTTCACGTATATATTTAATAAAATATAATTAATATCTTTCAAACAAAT
>DWNA01000338.1:0-25788 GCA_018249835.1 Heliconius besckei | reverse complement strand
AGCAATTGCCTATTAAAGTTTTACAAGAGAAGATCCTATCTTTATTTGATGACGAGATCGTGTAAAAGTTGGAGCTTTGATATCGAGATGCTCATTTCAGTTAGAAAATTATAAATTACATTTGCCTCTAAGATAATTTTAAGAAGATTTGCCCGAGTTTGTTGAGGATGTATTATATTAAGGGAGTATTTGTGTCGGTTCTCAAATGAAATACGTTCGTATACAATTTTGTACTTTGCATTTCTTGGTTTTGCAAATGATTACCTTTGTTTTGCTTCCGGAAACGGAATGGTGGTTACTTGACTACGTTACACATTTTAGTAATTCTTTAATATATATTAATATATACAGATAGAGGTCAATGTAGTGGAACAGCATCTGACTGAAAACGTGATCGTATTGGGTTCGATCCCCACTCAAGCAAAGCAAGATATAGCGTGGTTGAGTTCCTGAGTGTGCTTGACACTAGGTTCTTTTTGTTTACACCGTTATGTACCTTGCTACATGGACTTAAAAAAACAACAATGTGTGAACGTAGAGTTAAAATAATATGAATTATTTCCCCTAAGCATTACCAAACCACTAACTAACATAAAAAATAGGTTTACGCTACCGCATTAGCAAAGTAGGCAGAGAAAACTTGGGCACCTATTGTAAAAAATATGAATAATACTTCCTAATACTACCTCAATTTCCGCCAAACTTTGAAGGCATTGCGTGCATTGGTGGAACTCCACGTCGCGCTCTCTGCCCCGTTACCAGGGCGAGAAAATTAAACATAACAAATACTAATTTCAATAAACAATAACGTCCAAAGTATTAACAAAGTAACAAGTAGTAGGTAATGATTTACGATTATTTAGAACTTAATTAGAACCAAGTAGCGTCGCGGGGGGTAATAACTGGGTGACTATTAAGCAATAATAGCCGTTAACACAGTGATAATAGCGTTCATTTTAACGTTCAAACCACTTGGGAATCTAATCTCCAGTAGAGCACTTACCGAGTACTCTATATACTACTGTCAAAGGTTGAAAGTTAACTTGTCCCTGTTTTGTCATACATTTTTAAGTCAAGTTGAAGCAAACTAATGTGTACTTAAAGAGACTGGTATATGCACGAAATTATATTTGTTTAGTGTCGTCCTGAGAGCGTGTACTGTGAAGCTTTTAAGTTTTTCACAATATAGCCATTTCATTTTTGAATTAGATATGAGTTCTAAGTGATGACAAAAATCTCGCGGAAAAGATAGCTTTGTATATTTTTATACCTATAATATTTGTATTAATTTAAAGAAGACGTTGTGGTGCAGCGTTTGACTGTCAACCCGATGGATGTGGAGATGTTCTCACTCGTGGGTATAATTTTTAATATCACTTTCACATTGATTCTGATCAATAGAAATTATAAAGTAATTTTAGTTCCATATAAATTTCTTGCTTATAGCAATATAGGCAGAGGAACCCTAGTGTAAGACACTCTGTTCCCATGCACCACACAAATATTGCGTGACGAGTCGGCGAGCTCAGTATCTGACTGGCCTCAAGAAATAAGCTAAGAATTAAGCGTGACGCTTAATAAACAGTGAAGCGCACATTAGATAGCGGGTTGCATAACTGAAGTTATTAATAAAAATGTTCTATTATCACACAAAATGTCTCAAAATCGTACAGAAGAAATAGAGAACAGAGACTCTTGACATGAGTTGCCACTTATATCCCTACTATACGGGTAAGAGCGTGGTATTATAGTTTAATTTTACTACGAGTATATCTTTTATTTGTACAGATAAGAAAAAACTTTACTTTATTTACGTTTAATTTGTTCGTCAATTTCCATGTTTCCTAGAACGTGTACTGTACAAAAAAATTGAGAACCATCGTAAGCGTCTGTCATTACCTGCTATACTAAATAATGGAAATAAAGTAGAATGAGATCATGATACTTTGAACTTCTTTACTACTATTTTATTATCGAGCTACAAAATGTAAGCAAAGGAAAGACAAAAGTGTAATGACAATTCCAAGGAAAAAAGTTTAAGGTTTATTTATGCGTTTACTAAAGTAGAAGTAAATAGAGGCAGTAAGGCAGTCGTGGCGTGTCGCTGGCTTTTATCTATTTGATTCCCCTATTCCTAATTTCCCCGAGTGGGAATTGAACCCACAACAAAGTAGTAAAAAATAACAAACTGGTTAAGTTTAACTTTACAATAGTATATAGGATGTAGAAGACAAAATCACCGCTAAGCTAAAGGCTAATTAAACCAACGAACTTCCCTGTCTCTACTCAACGGTGCTAGTGCTAACTTTCTGTGCTC
The DNA here is from genome assembly GCA_018249835.1 of Heliconius besckei. Lineage (NCBI taxonomy): Eukaryota > Metazoa > Arthropoda > Insecta > Lepidoptera > Nymphalidae > Heliconius > Heliconius besckei. The sequence goes on along the minus strand of DWNA01000338.1, from coordinate 23,471 downwards.
TGGTTCAAAGTACAAGCATTTAGCAATAAAATACATTATTTTACGTTCCTGCAGTTTCTGTATAATGCTGGTTAAACTAACAAAACTTAATTGAATCACTGTGTTCTTTACTATTCGGCCATTGTAGAGAAATTGCGTAACACAACGCCGCAGATATTAAAAGTATATAAATAATTAAATGAATATATAAGCCAGAATTGACTGATTTGCAAATTTTAGAAATAAAAACATATATATACATATATTTAATAACTAAGATTAAATAGTATAAATAAATATGAGAAGGAAGTATTACACTTTTTTCGTTATAATGCAAAGAAGTTTTAGAGAGTTCAAAAAATTAAACTTTTCAAGATTGTACTCCACGTAGGCGCCTCAAATTCGATATTGAAGGAGAATATGCGATAATTTCGGTGGAAAGTTTGGAAAGAATCATTAGTATAAGCCTGCAATCGAAGCCAACTTATAAAAGTTCGTTCGTGTAATAAACTATAAAAGTTTCATAGTATGTATTGGGAGTAGAGAAAATGTATTTGGGCTTGTTGCTTTTGTTCGTTAAGTGTTTTAAGTATATAACGTTATAATTAATATTTATACATAAAAAATGTTCAATTTATTTAGCAGCTTTCAACATTATATATTTAAAGAAGATACAAATAAATGAAAAAAGTGTTTCCTTCTCATACAAATTGTACAACTTTTTGATTATTTTGATTTGTATTAATGTAAAGTGATAAGTACATATCACTCTTAGAAACCATCTATAAATAAAAATGTTGCAAAATGTTTGCTAAAAAAATTGTGCAAATTTCTTATTTAATTTTGTGTATTCTATCTACACTTTGTACCTAAATTGAACTTCAAATAACTAAAAAAGACATATCAATAGTACCTCTTTGCATAGTAGGTATTAAGAATATTTGATCAGAAATCAACCAAAAGTTCAATACATATCCCACAGCAGATTAGTTTCAATGTTCTGCAGGCAAATTGGTTCCTTTCATGTCAATTTCCGGAATGTCTTACATTACAATTGGCCCTGTTTGTCCGCCAACAGAACTTGTAGATAATTAAGCCACCCAAGAGGTGCTCTGAGTAGACGCCGCTGTTAGGAAAATTTAGAGGGTATTTTAGATATTTAATCAAATGTTTTGCACTGTGTTAGAAAGATTACTTGAATTAAATGTAGATTTTTTTTAGAATAAAATAAAATGAGCTTCACGATGTATCCCACACACAACAATACAGAGGAGAGAGGTAGGCAGAGGGAACCTAGTATTAAGACACCTCGTTCCCCACTTTCCGCCGAATTCTGGAGGGATTGCGTGTTGAGTGGCGGAACCCAACGCCGCCCAAATTAAAATCCACAATTACAGCTTGCATTAAACACGTTCTAATTTTGTAACATTTTGTAAATCTCCAAGACACAAATGAACTAGACTGAATAGTAATTTTGTCAAAAGTAACAAAGAAAAAGGATTTCCAAACAAAAAATTTGAATATGAAGAAATCTGTAAGACGAGTGTATGAAGTCTTATTATGAGTCACAGTACCTCCGCTATCTTATTTCAATTTCAACGCTCCATTGATTGCAGATGCCGGGAGCTCTTCTTTTGCAGTTACAGAGTGCGAGGGGGATGATATTATTGTAACGTTGACAGGTGGGATAGAGACAGATAGTATTTTTCAACAGGGAGACGCGAAAATATCGAAAAAAGTTATAGCAGCGAAGTCTCCACGCCCGTAAAGGTCTCATTAAAACTGCTTTGTGGAAGAATTCGTACCAATTTATAAGGCAGTAAGCGGTAGATTGGTCGGAAAGTAAATAACGACATGCCCCCGTTGTTCAAACGAACCCGGCGTGGTGCCTACTTGTTAGCGTGAGCTACGGACAACATAGTGTTTGTTAGCGCGACGGCTGAACGTGAATGTGAAGGAGAAGTGAATTATACTAGCCTTTAGATGCGACTTCGCCCGCGTAACTAAGAGTTATATATGATACATGACACATTTAGCAGGTGTAGTGGATATTCCAAGTATTCCTCCACGAATGGGGGCAATCCAATATAAAAATATTTTTCATTCGAACCAGTAGTTCCTGAGTGTGTATTAGTGTATTATATTTCATATTTATGCACAATTGTAATGCAATTTTTTTGATTAATTTGAAAATACTAGATAAATTTTTGATAAGCAACTAATTTAGTAGTTACTATTTCATACGAAATAGTTTCGATTGCTCGTGAATCTTTGTTCCTTGGTTCTAGTTTAATTGGTTAAGAATTTTTTAAAATATCTTAATCAGTATTACAAATACATATGATTTTCTATACGAAACATTAAATAAAATTCGAAATTGAGAAAAAGCGGAAAAACATGTTTTACTTTTAAAATACAATAATTTAAATATGAATATACAAAATGAAGGGTACAACTTAATATTTCCAACTAAAATTTGTTATACTTAAAGTTTTCTTTTACTAAGTTTCATGAATGAACCTTTGTCAAAACTTAGAAATGAATGCCGCCCGAGCCATGCTAATGCTCATCTTATTCATATCCATACATTATCTAAACTAACCCTTGACTGTGTTACTTTTTATTAATAAAAAAGTAGCCTTTCACTTTTTCCGCACATCAGTGTGGATAGAGAGAATTATTTATTATTATTTGGCATGTAATTTGCCTAAATTTCACTAAGCTAACTTTTATCAGTAAACAAAATATATGAATTATAAATCTAGCATAAGCTCAAAGTTAGCTAAGTTAATATAAGTATGTTGCAAATATAAAAATACCTATAAAATATAATATTTAAAAAAATCTTCACCTACATCAGCGCCCATCTCTGATTATTTTATCGGTGATTTCTATTGAACTTGGCTCTCTGTCTCATTGAGTCATCCCGAATACAAATAGGTCAATTATTTCTCTTGAAAATTTACAAAATGTCTTAAATCCAGCTCAAAATGAAAATTTTTATACAATAAATTTCAACATACAGACTCAGACATACTTTCAAACTATTAAAACTCCAGAGCAACAACAGGAGAAAATAACTCAAAAAATCTAATAGAAATTGCGAGCTCAACTCAGAAGAACTGTACCCATCATCTGTCAATGACATAGTTGGCTTACTTTTAAGACATTACGTAAAACATTATTTTTTTATTACAGCGCGAGAGCAAAAATGTACTTATTTCGCGCTCCGTTGATCCGAAAATGTGACATCAGAGTGTGTGAGGCGCTGCTACGAGTACGAGTACGAGCGTCGTGTATTTACGACGTGCGCTACTCGATATCTCAACCTCTTCAAATTACGGTCACTGATTTTTATTCGATGTGAAATGAAACAAGAAACAAATGTGTCTGTCAAACTACTGGTGCTAGGTTTTTTTGACTAATTTTCTATTATCTGTTTGTATAGAACTCTATACTTTTAAGATAGCTTGGTTATTGCCTATATTGGCACGCTCGAAATGTTATAAATCAAGAAATAGTTTCACGCTGTACCCCGCATGTATTCCCTGGCAGAGGGAACCTAGTGTTAAGAAACTCCACTAACCGACCGCCCGGTTTTCGAGTCATTGTATGTCAGCGGTGGAACTCAGTGCCACGCTTGGTCTTGGTACCAAATCGAGAAAATGAAAATAAGCACTATTCATATAGAAATCGTACCCACAACCAAACATTTATACTCCAATAACACCACTCCCTGCTCCAAAATTGAAAATAAAATATTTTAATCAACAATACAATTTCTATTACCATGTACAAATTAGTGACAGGCTAACGAGCCGCTCTGGCAGGTACTGTAGCGTCATGTCGTTAGTTGAAAAACGGTTGTGTGAATCAGGTGACAAAGGGCTGGTGCGTGTCTGTAACCTTAGAGCGTTGTGGGTAGTTGATTATTGTTATTACTGCCTTGTTATTTATGTTAATAATTCTGTGTTTTAGGCCGTCATTTTGACGTACATGGGAGAAAGTGATGGTATAAACAATGGTAGCTACCATTTAAATATCACCAAATGAAGTATGATGTACTTCGTTCCCTGGTTTCGATAAGATAGATTAGATAGATAGATCGCCCGATTTTCGAGACATCAATGTCTCCGTTGAATTCAACGTTCCACTTTCTTTTGTTAGGAAAAAAGTTTAAAGATAAAACATTTTGAAAATAAGAACTTATTATCCCGATTCGAAATTGAATCTCCAAGCCATCCAATTTTTAAACAGACGCTGTGCCGCTACACCACGTTGATTTTTTTATATTTGCATATTGAAATTCCATATTAACAATACTCCTAACATCAAAATCAATCACGCAATACCTACATATGTAAAGTCATAGCCCCGTGTACCCTTTGTCCGTGAACTTATATCCGCGGCGCTCGACGTTGTACGCGCCGCCGTGCATGAAGGGGATGACCGCGGGTGAGCCACTCTCAAATAGAAATTGGGATATTAGAGAAATTTCTTATATTTATAGCTTTCATATTAGAATAACGTTTTGGATTTGGTTTCCAAGGACATTTATTTATTTATTTATTTTAGGCAGAGGGAGACTCTGAGAAACTAGTGTTAGGACACGATAAGATTTTAGAATCTTTTAAAATGAACGCTTTCAAGTTTGATATGCATAGACAGATTCTATGTGTATCGGCTATTTGGCAAATTTATGAAGCAAGAGAGAGAGATGTAAGAGAGGTAAGAGAAATCTCGGATGACTTACGAGAACATAGTATCGATGATAACTGAGAAAAGTCACATAAAAAGCATGAGAGTCTCCGGAGGGCATGTATGACAGATATCCAGAGATGTTATGGTAAAGTGTGAAATTTAAAAAAAGTTACCAAAATATAATTAAATGTAAAACTGAACTAGAAATTTACCATTCACCCCCGTGATTCTAAACGAATAGCCCAACACACATATACCGCAATTTCAATATTCCATAAACTTATTTAAGCTCAAATCAACTGGCGCACTTAATTATCTATATAGAAAAAAAAAGAGAAAATGAATACACACCGTCATCGACAACCCCACGAACTATCCATGAAATGTATTCAATTAAAGTGTCTACAGTAAGGCCACTTGCTAACGAGGAGCTTTTATAGTGATATAATGGATTAGTTATAAACGTATATATGCTATATTCTATATGCTATATAGAATATAGCATATATACTGGGATGTATTGTCATACGGTCAGATACTCGTTGTGTTAACAAGCTCTCATGTAACTACCGTAGCATGGGCACGGGCGATGGTCAAAAGCAACTTGTGGTCTAATTAAGCTTAGTAGAGCTTTTTTTTTATTTTGTTAGTATTTATTTGCTGTTTTTAATATATTATATTAGTCTGATTGATGGATACAGTTTGTTTTGGGATATTTGGAGACTGGGTAAGTGCAGTAATAACACCCGTATTGGATTCTTTTCCCGTATTTTATATATAATTTTGGACTCAATTTGAGATGTGCCAATATTTTCTATCAGTAAAAATATTTTGCATTCGATATTATCCCCTAATCAGTATCTCAACAGCATAAAATACACATTTTCTCAAGAAACTTTTAGATAACCAGACAAAATAAGGGCATAATTTGGAAAAATCGTCTTTACCCATGCGCGGGCGAGAGCTAGTTTACCATAGACAGAATTCATCACGTAATCGAATGCGCCACTCCCCAAGGGTTGGCTCCTCGAAGGCAATTTGCATCAGTACCTACATACTGTTCAATATTTTACGTGGTGGCAATATAGCCATGTGTATACAAAGTTATTTTCTTTTCTGTCAACTTTTGTGAAGGCGTAACTTTGCTAGGTAATAAGTGAAGGTAGCAATAGCTTTTTACCCTGTTACCCGCACATAGCGGGATAGACAGAGAGAACCTAGTGTTCAGACAGTTTATTCCCCAATTTCCGTCTAAATTTCGGGACATTGCGTATTGAGTGACTCTTGTTACCAGAGTGAGAAAATAAAAATAATATTTTACTTAATAACAATTAATATATTTTTAGAGGCGTATATTTAAAAATCGGCTAGGCTCCCGCCACTTAACACGTAATGCCTTCATATGGGATAAAACTAAATGCGGGAAAAATAAAAAGAAAAAATAATCAAAAACATATCCAGTAGGCAAGTAAAGTTGTCGACGCGGAAAGAAACAATATAGCCTTAAACACAACGTCGAATTGAAAGGCGGCCTTTGTGTCAAGATGTCAACTTTATTAGAAGCGGGAATTTATAATTGCCGCGAGAACAATAAGATATTTAAGAAAGTAACAAAAAAATACGACCATTTGGACCACGGACCTCCGCGCCCTGGAGTTCACGCCTCGTTGATTTATGTAACGGACAGTCTATTCATCATTTTTGGTGTTTTAAAGTTTTTTTTTAAATATTTTATTTCATGGAGGCTAGTTAAATTTTAAGAGATTATTTGTGTTACAATTGTTTTTTTTTTGTGAAAAGAATCCTGTGTTAAAGGATTACCAAATTAATAATTCTGTAAATGATAACAATATGGAATAAAATGCTTGCTCCAGTCTGGTTCAAAGATATATTTTATATATATATCATATATCATTGATATCAATATATCATTATTACTAATAATTAATTATGAATAAGTAAATTATTATTTAAAAAAAAAAAATGTTCAGCTGAGTTTCTTGCCCCGGTTTTTCTTCTGTCTTAGGTATTCACTTTACTGAACTGGTGGTAAATTATTTGACGTCCAAAATGTGAAGCATGTGCCTACATTTCTGTTCTATAATTATAGTATTTCAAGCGTGCCAGTTGAGCACAAATCACTTGGCTAATGTCATGTTGTATAAAGAACACACGAAAGAGGTGCGTAAAAAAAGAGACAATATTACACAATAGGAGAATGCAAGTAAAAAGAGATCCAGTTCAAATGAAGCATGTAGCTCCTTAGTTTGAATAAATTATTTGACTTTGACTTGACTTGACTAAACATACAAGTATTTTCTAAGTCTACCTAATAAAAACCGTATAAAAAAAAGATTAATACAAGTACGCAGCCCCATCTCGAATGGCATACACACTAAACTCGTCGCAACTTTCCACAAGTTTGCCGATCAATCTTACTTTCGCTTTTCGAATAGATTTTATTTACGTTCTGACTCCCATCCAACCGTCAGTGTCCATTGTGCTTTAGTTCTCTCCGCAGATACGTATAAATCATATATGAAGCTTTTAGACCTTTATACCTGTTAAGGTTATGTTAGTTATAACATAGTAGTATGAACAAAATAAATATTTTTTACCAATATCAAAAGAAGGAAGTTATCAGATTCACATATATAATATTTAACAATATTTATTTCAATATTAAAAGACGATTTCAATATGTATATGTCGGAAATAAAAAGGCGTAATAGACATTAAAAATAAACGAGTAGAACCTTCGACCATGTCCTGGCCTTTGGTTCTACTCGAAATACTTAATTAAATAAATAAGTAAAAAAAATTTTGAAAAATGATGAATTTATTCTTAATATTGAAATAAATTATCACCAGCCGACATATATTTGAAAAGGTATAACCATATTTATTTTATGTAATTAAAACTTATATTGAGATGATCTTTTTATATGAATGAGACTTATAGCATCTTAGCAAAGTCCAAATTTCATCAAAATCGGCTCAGTAGTTCTTGAGGTACGGGTCCAGAAACCCTTGGATAAGTGTTTCTGGTGGGGACGTATACATTATAAATATCTAGTTAATTAACAGGTATTTGATGTTGGTTTAATATCGGATATGGAATGTACAATAATGGCATGAAATAGGGTGAACTGAGAGTTCACACTATGTAATTAATTTATAAAACATCGGAGAAAGTCCAAAGTATTTCACGTCGATCGCTCCAATATAAGTTCACTCGAAGTATTCGATACGTGTAGAATATCCTCAATCGAGTCCGCATGAGCGCGGCGTCTTAGATTGATATCTGATCCCCGACACGCCCCGGGTGTGCAAGTGTAAGTAAATAATATTCGATTTTGCCATTCTTTTAACGTTTAATTGATTTTTTATATATCTTGTTTCACATAGATACATTTCAAAATAAATTTCGAATACTAATTCAAATATATTTAATTATAAAAAAATATATTTTTTAGCTTCGCGGAACACGGAATACAGCGTGATGCTGCCAATTATGTAAAATCAAAACCAAACAAAATTATGACGGATAAGCAAAATACAAAGCACTTTATACTGCTCCTTATATTACATCAGTACATCTTGACCAACAAATTTACATAAAGATTAATATAAAATTGTTTATTATTATCATATAATCGATAAATATTTGAATTTTTCCTAAAAAGATTTCTTAGTGAGACGTCGTACTCAGATTGATATTTGATCCTCGATCCGCGCCCCGGGTATTCACCGTAGAGAGTAATATCCGTCCTACTAAAGTCCCGATCTGAATGAAAACTAAGAATGGCCTCGACAATTTTAATGGAAAAACCGAAATATTTATATGAATATTAAAAGATTCAAAGAATATTTAAATATGTTAAGTTTCTGTGTAATTTTGTGTATTATTAAATTTCTTAACGCGGCTGTCACGATTGTTATAACAATTAAGATAGAATACTAACTTTTATTTTATTTATGATCTAGTTTTACTTTGATTATTATTAGTGAATTTGTAGAGCAATATAAAAAAACCCTTATCAATTCAAAACTAAATGAAAAAAAAAAACTAGATATTAAACTTACATGACTATGATGAATCTGTAAAATGATAATTTTTACCTGAAACAAACGTAATTGTTTTAATGTATTACTATAAATATACCATATAATTGCATACACATTAATTGTAAAAAAAAATATTAGAAACGTTTTTTTTAAATCAACTACCTTTTGTTTTTCGAGAGTGAGGAAATGATATTTTCATTACGCTCTGGAAAAACATTGTATTCTTTCTTTCGAGTGGGAATCAAACATCCTTTACTAAGGCGGTTACTGTTCAATTATATACAAATAATAATAAAAATTAAAAGTACTATACTCTTTGATGGTAGGCCTCGGGGGTAAATTAGCATCATGATTATAGTACTAACTGCCTAAATAACGGGAAAGGAAGAAGAATAAAAACGAAGCACTTAATTTTGTTTTAGTACTTTTGCCTGTTGAATTTTTAATTATACCCACTTTTGTTTAGACTGCGAGTTGATCAGTGAATATTTTCTAAGTAAACTTATGAAAATTATTATAATAAAATTTGTATATATTTTTTTGCTTCCATGCAACGTAAAATTAATAACTGGGTAGAAAGAGGGAACTTAGTATCAAGATACTTTTCACCAAATTTTCAAGCTTTGTCTAGATACGAAAAGAAAAAATATTTCTCTCTTTTGAATTGTGCCCACAGCCGTCGCTCTTACAGTTATACACTGTGCGCTGTGCTATGACGACTTAGTTTTAAATTTTATATAAAACTAGTGGAGCGAACGCGGCTACGCCTGCTTAAACTATAAGAATATTTATTAAATATATTATTTTCAGTTTTCAATAGACTGAGTAAGAAAATATAAGCTTAAATAATCAAAAAGAATAATAAGTAGAGACATATTATTAGAAAAAAATATCTGAGAAATTGAAATGAACCAACATAAGAAGTAAAGTAACTAAAGCATATTCTTAATATTAGAAAAACTACCTAAAAAGCGTACCTAAAAACTACCTAAAAGGATATTTTTTGCCAATAATATCAAATAAAATAAGAAGAGAACGAGTATTTTAAATAAACAGCAAATAAATTTCGAAAATGTATGAAAATTTATAAAACAATCAACGTCATCTGCCCGGTCGCGTTTGTTTTATATAAAACAAAAACATAGTAAATCGGACCAGTAAATCCAGAGATCTCAACGTTCAAACAAACAAACAAACTCTTCCGCTTTATTATATTAGTATAGATAAACTCGAGCTACTTTCAGGTTAACAAACAATAACAACACGAAGAGAGTGTAGAGTTCTCTGTAGACATTACATTATATTAAACGACATTAAATAATCTTCAGCGAAAGTGCTTAATTACGCAGTAAAATACAAAATCAAAAGTAGTCTACGAAGCCCTTTTATAAGGTGTATAAAAATATCATTAAATCAATAATGTAACCTTCAAAGTTTATCTCAGCCATGTTTTTAGGGTTCTTTAACTTAAAGGAAAAAAGCGGCCATTTGTTGTTCGTATGTCCGTGTAAAAAGAGCCCTTGTTCTCCAGAACTCGTGGAGGTATCAATTTATAAATATAAAATAGCTTAAATAATTATAAGTAACCAGTTTTACAGACCCTTCCACTATAAAAAAAAAATAAACTTCATAGTCACATCTTGTAAGTTATTTCCCGATAACCCAGAATTATGAAAATTGGCAAGACATGAGAATTTACAGTACAATTTAAAATTATATATTATTGAAAAAATATATATATTTAGCAGAAAATTTATCAATACGCCCCGCCCGCCTTATGTTTAAGAAAGAATTACTGTCATGAAATTTATACGAAACCCTGGGCGAATCCGACACGCACTTGACAGGATTTTTTTTAACACAAAGTAAATTTACACTTCATCCTTTCAGGTACGTTTTAGGGTAAACTTTGAGATTGTTAAAACGATATTCAATAAAATTGATATAAAGCCCAAGTTTATCGATTCTTAGAAGCAGCAAAATTTGATGGAAAAATCTTGAATTACTTTTCGTCTTCGTCAAAAAGATGTCTTTATTATGAGACTAGTGGCCACCTTCCTTTGCGTGATCTACAAAACGTAAAGTTCCATGTTTTTCCCTCTTTCCGTTCCGTTCTCAAAGAAATTTGGGCAAATTCTCTCTTAACACTCATTTCAGTGCTCGGAAAACTTACATGATAAATTTCAGCGTTCTACTTCGTGTAGTTCCAGGTGTGCGTTTTCGAAATTCTATTTGCCTATCCTCAATATGCGATATCATATAGAGACAACGGCTTAGATCCGTGAACTAAAAGAACTTAGTACTTCTTAAAACCTAGTGAAATGGACAAGGTCATGCCTTTCTTCTTACAATTCATTAAACATGTTCAAACAAATTATACCTACTCTTGTTAACACCAAGAGGAAAAATATTTTATTTTATTGAATAAATATAATACACGTTTTATTTAAAGCTTTACACTGTATTACGCACATAGCAGGGTACGCAGAGGGAACCTTGTGTTAAGACGCCCCGTTCTCACTAAGTAACTTCCGTTCCTTAGTGAGAACCTTCAGAAGTTTCTCTTCGTCGAATTCTGGAACTCAACGCCGGACTTTGCCTTACACGGATTGGCACGTGAATATATTGGGGTGGACACGGGCCACCCGGTACCCATTATTGCTACGTCCATAATATTACATCACGTTAATCATGTCGATTACCACTACACCTGTAGTCAGAGTTATCTCTCTACTCATTATATATAAACACAACTCTTACTTATTTCCATTTGAACACGGAATATTGTTAGTCACGAAGTTCCTGAATTATTGAATTGTGAAAATGTTCAATTTGACCATAACCTTTAATTACCGCGTTTCAGTTCTATCTACTGGCACTTTTTAATAAAAGCCGAACACAAACAGGTAGCTTTAAACTATGGTTGACGAAGCACGAACAGGCGGCGGGGGTGATGGAGGGGGGGGGAGTGGTTGTGGGGGGCGTCCAAACAGATACTGCTTAATGAGTATTACCGAGGTCGCTCTATTTCAATATGCTTTTAAATATAACAATGTGGAGCAATGTATGTATGTATGTATTTTTATTTGCTTATACGAGTAGCTGCTTAACTGCGAGTATACGAATTGCTATAGCTATCTATATACTAATACAGTCACTTGATCTGTACCCCCTTTTCTTATTATTAAATCACTTTTCGATACGTGGGTTCAATTTCGAGTAAAATATTTTAATTATTTAGTTTTTATGCCAATGCATCTCATTTTGGCAGGCATTTAGAAAATGGCGTGACTTATCACTGGGATCTGCTTCTGCCTGCCTGCCCAAAGAATACAAAATGAATATTAAGATATAAAAAGCAATTTTAACATTTTTAAGTCAGGCCAGAAGTGGCGCAGGGGCACACGCGTGTGATTGTAGACTCTGGTAACAAGGTAAAGCGAGGCTCTGAGCTCCACCACTCAACACGAAATGCCTCCAGAAAGTGACTTAATGGGAACGAAGTATCTTAACATTAATTAACTATGGTCCTTCTGCCTACCCTGTTATGTGCAGGATACAGCAGAAAGAAAAATATAAAATTCATACTTTTTCTTTATTCAAGAGTTATGCTCTAAGCAATCGCAAACATAAAATGAAGTGAGTTAAGCGATAGCATGATCCTATAAATGATAATACTGGAACAAACCCTCCAAATTCAAATGTTTGCTCGAACCAGATACAAGTACGAGTTATTAGTGTACCACTGTTGTTGTTATAGCGTTGGTAGGATCATTTTGTATTTGAGGATTAAAATATAATATATTTTTTATCCCCTTCTTCTTGAGGACATCGTGGTGTTACAACGAGGCCACGACGGCCACGTGCTTTGTGCGATATTCCATTTCCTCATGTGGAATTCGAACTTTCAACCTGTCACGTTTACAGTGAGTTACGACGTGAATTGAATTACGTTTAAAAAAATATAAAATTAATTAATTAAAATATTTTTTTCGGTAGGTTAATGTGGGGAACAGAGTGTCTTAACACTAGGCTCCCTGCCTACTCTGCTACATATATGAGAGATAGAGAGTGAAGCTGAAAAAATATAATAGAAACATTCTATATTACATTATACGAAGGATCGTACCACATACACTATATGTTTGACCATCGAAATTATATAAAACACGACATAATAATACGAATTGGAAAATTCTAATTACTTAATGACATAGCAAGTTGTTAAAAGCGTTGTGGTATCATCACATCGACCGCTGTATTTATTTTTAATTACTTTCTATAGACGGAGTCGCGTGTCATACTATGTTAATTTGTTTTGTTCGCACTTTGATGGCGTCTAGGGTTGTCAACGGTGTCGTAAATTATTATATTATTTTTAGTTGGTGGTTATTGTACTTACGTAATAAAAGGAAGTAGTAAAATTTGTGAGTTTGGTTATTTGGAGTATTTGATTGCTTTGATTTTAGTATCGGCGTCGTTGTCGTAGCTGGATTGTCTGTCTGTGTAAACTTGGTCGTTGGAGGTTTAAAATAAATTATTGTTATTAAATATATTTATAGCATTTGTTGTGTTATTTTTAGCTGAATTTTGTAATACAAAGTATACATGTGTATACAACTACACAGTATAGGTATAAAATAGATATCCTGAGAAACGTGAATATATGTATGTAAGAGAAATAAAAAAAACATATTTGGGTATACCCACGTTACACAAAAATAATTATTTTTACGTACCTACCTAATACAATCTTGTGACTTTTAAGATAATTTCAGAAAATCAAGTCGTAAATACAAAAAAAAAATAATAATAAAGAAAACAGAGAGAAAGAAAATAAGAACACTGCAACGAGACATTTATTGAAATTAAGAAATTGATCTGTAAACATTTATCATATATTTAAATAAAAGATTTAAAAAGAAGCAATAAAATCTGAACACAGTATTTGACATTTAAAAAATAGAGTTTATTTTAATCTAATAAAAATAGTGTACTTGATACTGGAAGACGGTCACGTAAAATGCATGAGGACTCCCAGGTGGGCACACAGAAAGATTGATGTCGCAATCTGTTTGGCACGTCACTTTGTATACATTTCACGTCAAAAAGAAAATATGCTTTACGATTGGAAAATAAAGCTGATTTAATAGATTTTAGTATCTATAATATAAATTATGGTCTTTAGAGATTATTTATATAAATTTGGATACATTTTTGCGTATTTATCTTATTTTAGGAATTATGCTACGATGTACGATTTGTATACGCTTGTTGTTTTAAACTAAGCAACTCTTTTGGAATATTTTCAGCTTTAGGCTATATCCCTCATACATCAGCATAGACAACCTCGATGGTAACCTAGCTTCCATCAATCTTTTGCAAAGAATTTGTTGAGAAGTAAGATTATTCATATCTAAAATATTTTTAATAATATTAGACAATACTGTGGACAAAAGTGACAACCCTAGCTGACTAATTAAACAGCGAGGTTCGATGGCGTGCTCTAAATTATTGCGACAATGCATCAATTAACTTTTAAGTGCCTATAAAGTACACCTCGTAAACATTTTGTACTGCAACTTATATCTACGAGTATGTACTAGACTTAAATGAGTGACAAACAGCATGTATTTGGTAATTAGAAAATATTCAAAGCAATGTGAGTATGGGTTCAAAAATATTTTTTTCCTACTTTTTTCCCGCATAACAAGATCAACGCAATGGTTGCGGATTTAGCTGTCTCCATTCTGGTAAAATGAATCGCTATGATGTCACCGATCTGGCAAGACAAGGCACGGCGTTGATCTCCGATAATGAATATGCAATATCTCGAATTTGAGAGCAAAAATAACAAACGAATGAAGAACGAAGTATTGACAATTGACATTAGATTCTCACATACCCTGTTATACTGAAAAAAGCTAAAAGCTGTTATATTAAATTAGAATTTAGAAAAGTATCTGATTTGTTATACATTTTATTAAGTTTAATTTCAATATGAATACAATGATAATTTAATTTAATTTATGTATTTAATGGTAATAAGAGATTCCTCTCAACATATTAATTTCGACAGAGTGAGCCCCGTTTGGTCCACTTCACAACACTCAGATACCGTTATGGCGTATATAATGCGAAACTACATAATTATACACATAAGTTAAATATTTATAAATATGCTTTTATAAAATTTGCAAAATCAAACTATCTATTTGCAAAAGGTACTAAAAATGGGAAAAAATATCTCTCTGTTCTCCATTTTAACATTACGTATCTAGTGCTGGAAGGCAGAAAAGAAATGTTCTTAAACTTACTACCTATTGCTCTAAGTAACATATTCACCAGTTAGAGAGATATTCACAAATCTCTCGTAGGTAGTAACAAGTAGGCAGGAAACCGAGTGTTGAGACACTTCTCAAACAATTTTGAGATAATATATTTTAAAATGGTATCGTGGCAGACTTCCTACTGTTACGACGACTGCAGTTTTGATCTCCGCGTCTCGCCTTTCATTGCCTCGCTCTGATTAGAAAACAAAGGTATCTACTGTGTTCACACGGTATTGTGTTCCGCCACCCAACACGCAATGCTTAGAATATTGGGAAATGGAGTGTTTTAACACTCATGGGAGAGCAAGAGCGTGAGGCTGAATAATATTTTAAAATATATGCGTAACCCTACCCTAAATCATGTTTATAAAGAATGACATAATACATACAAAAAATATACGCCCGTCATTTGTAGAACCGTACGTATCGTATTCGATATAGTATCGACTATCGAGATATCAATTGTACAGTAACAAAAAACCGCCACAAATCTCCACGTCAATATTCGTACAACTTATTAGATTATAGACATACACATATGTATGTGTGGTACTAGTGGTGTTCCGTCGATAGATTTCTTTATACGACTTTTATTAGGTATTTTATATTATTTTCTAATAATATAATGTATAAAAAGTTGCGTGTTGATATCCGCCTTTCAACACACAATGCCTCCAGAATTTGGTGGAAAGTGGGAAACTGGGTCTTAATGGGAACGCAGTCTTAACACTAGGTTCCAAGACCCGACTGCCTACCTTACCTGCCTACCTACGTAAAACGCATGAGGTCTTCCGGGAAAAAATAGATTTTTATTTAAAAACAAATTAAACCAATTAATAGTTATAGTGAAAGCGGCATAAATATTTTAGAAAATAGTATCATTATTTTTAAATATTATCAATAGTTTACATATTAGTCTTACATTTTATATGAATGTGTGTATTTTTCGGCGCTATTAACGCGCCTTTGGGACGTGCCTGACTAAACACAATAATTGTAAGCTCGAGTAGTATTCCGAGAAAATTACGTAAAATAATTTGTTAAATGTTTTTTCACTTCCCCGTCTGATTAGTGAAATTCCTAATCACGTAATATTTCTATCCTATCAAAAACATACATGTAAACTATATAAAATGGGAGACAAGTTCAATATTCAATGCTGCTTTACGTCGTTAGAAATTTCTATGTGTCTAGATGGGGATGCCAAGTCCACTCTCTTCTCTCCGCTGATCTCAAAAAATAATAAATATAAAAACGAAACTAAACTATCGATATCTGTACAGTACCACCAGCTATGTTCCCTACGGAATATCTCACAGCCGTGCATATCTCGCTACAACCACGCACTCCATCTTTTCGTCTCGGCCCAAATGTAAAGGTATACGTGGAAATTTGTCTTCCGCGTCGTTAGAGCGAATAATGTTGCCACCTATTTATTTTGAGACTCGCTCTCGTATATAAAAAGTGTTTCCATGTCGAATTTTGTGAATAGAAAACAAAAACTGGCATGAGTTATAGCGTTCGGGCTCTATTTATAACTGTGTTTATACGTATAAATACATATATCGGCGGTCCCTAGTAAAAGTATCGAAAGTGAAAAATTGCAAATTTCTTTTACTGCTGTTTCAAAGGGCAGTTAAAAAAACTATATAAAGTGACAAATCATAATGGAGTTTGATAATTTAAAAATTTTTGAACTACTACGATGTAAATTGAAATAAAATATTTAAACGGTACTTTTTCTTTCCGATAAATGTATATTGTTAAAATAAAATATATTAAATACAAAATCTCTTTTAAGTGGACTTCAGAAATTGCATCCGGATATTGCGTACAGCGTGCATCCTACTATTATCTTTATGATAGCAATTTTAAAGTCAAAAGTGATCAAGGAATTCAAAGGTCCAAGTTATGAAATGAACGTGCTTATCTCATTAAAATCTATTTATATATTACAGTTCACAATTCTGAATAAAAAACAACTATTTCAAAATCCATTTATTGCTTTAAAATCAATGAACCTACTATTTTCAGACGAACCACTCTAAAATACTGTAGAAAATCTGCGCAACATTACCACAAAATTAATTAAACAACACGATTTCGTTCTTATATCTTGTTAAAATATCCTTTCACTATTTATTTAGAGAGCCGCAGACAAAGTAATTGGCGCAATCCGCGTCTAAAGGATGCTGGAGTAAATAGAAGATTTTTAACATTTTTTAAAATGTTATTCCACACTTAGGAAAGAGAAATACTTTTTTTAGAAAACATATAAAAAGATTAAATGCAGCGGTATTCGAACCTACATCTCTTGGAAGTCGTTCAAGCGGTGTGACTAGTAATCTCAGATCTCATCAAACTAATTCCAAATCAGCTTTCTTAGGCACGGGTTCAAATCCTAATAAAGTAAATATGAAGCCTCCACGCTGTAACCCATATGTAGCAGAGACGAAAAGGTATTTCCGTTGCTAACTTTCAGGCGAATTTTAGAGGTGTTGCGTTTTGAGTGGCGAAACTCAACGCCGTTTAACTTCGTTACCAGAGCGTACAAAAGTAAATACAAGATTCACCATATTAAGATAACTAGTTATTTTATAAAGTACCACACAGTTTAATACTCGCGGGCCGTAATGAGTTTGTTTGATATGAAAACTGTGAGCGCACTTTGTGGCATTGGCCGTTGAAAAGGCAAATCTCATTTTGTATAAAATTAGTTTTCTAAATAACTAACATGTTTTTAAGTTTCTTTTGATGTCTCATTCCGTATCAAAGGAAAGTTATTAAGTTATAGATAAATAACTTTTGAATGTTAGATTTGAATAAATTCTTATTTCCTTATTAAATATTTTATTTGTTTTTTAGTAATTAAACGAAAAAAAATATATGAGAAATTAATGAATTCTTAATCCATACATAAAGAAATTTAAAAAATCTACTATACGTTGTCTAATCTACGTTACGTTGTATTCTTATAGCGAGGCGGGCTCTACCTTAGAGTTGAACTAGTTACAAACCCTCTATTCCATACTTTTCGCCCCATTTTGTGACATCGCGTGTTGGGTGGCGGAACTCGATAGTGCGATTTGTCTCGTTTTTTGTAATAAAATAATTTTCTTAATATTTTCTTTTGATATCTTATTCCGTGTCAAAGGAATATTATTAAGTTATAAATAACTTATGAATGTTAGACTCAAATAAAGTTTGATGTTTATATATTAAATAAATAAAATACACGAGGATTCACTTGTAACAACACAAACGTCTGACAATACAATTTTTAATTCTGTTAAGTTCTCTGGTGTTACGCGCTTTGTCCAACAAGACATGTTAGACAAAGCCCTTGCGTTGAAAACTAATTAACCAAATCAATCAATCAGAATTTAAGCAAAAAACAACTATTGTAAACATTCAATTTATATATAAAAAATCAAGTAACATATAATATTTTACAAAAGAAATTCACTCTAAACAAAATATATCTATATGTTATATAAACGGTATATAAGATTGTATGAGAAATATTTTAAAGCTGTCTCGGTACCGGTCTCAATATCGGTAGTGCGCTCGGAAACAAAACGGATCACTGTATCTCGTGCACTGCTCAGCTGTTGACACATATATACAATTACTAGATAGGGCTTACAATATATCCTATAACTAATGTATATTTGTAAACCCTGGTATTTATTTTTAAACTAGTAAAAAAAAGCAAATATTGTACTTGTCGACCGACGAATCGAATAAAAACTATCATAAACTTAGCCAGTATTTTAATTTTAGTAGTAGAGTATTTTTTATAAAATATATCAAGTAGAG
The DNA here is from genome assembly GCA_018249835.1 of Heliconius besckei. Classification (NCBI taxonomy): domain Eukaryota; kingdom Metazoa; phylum Arthropoda; class Insecta; order Lepidoptera; family Nymphalidae; genus Heliconius; species Heliconius besckei. The sequence continues at coordinate 4,572 of DWNA01000338.1, read as the reverse complement.
AAAATTTGAAAATTCCGAACATTGTAATAGAACAGACGTATCTCTTCCAGTTGTCTAAATCTACAACGTAGAAAATCCTCGGGCGGGAGCAATGCGAGGACCTTATTTTTCGCACATTACACTTTGCGACTATCTCAAATATGTTATAGCTGAAGGAAGACTTGCTCAAATATAGCCTTTTCAATGGAAATTGATTATACTTATATTAAATTGCATAAAAAAATATAATTATTTAATATTGTGTATGAAGTGGAGAAGTGTAAAGCTGTGACCGCGATTGTTTGTAGGTTCGATTACCATTCGACAGAATGATCTTATTCATTTTATTTCTTGGCTCTAGTTGATGAAGACGTTGAGTTTCAGCAAGTAATTCATAATCTTTCGATAATTAAATGAAAGGTAAGGAATGGAGAGTTTTAACTCTTGGTTTTCCCTACTCTACCGTGCTTAGCTCATATATTTCCTATCGTTACAATTATAGCCTAGTTCTCTCGTTATTAGTATACAACTATAAAAATGTATAATATATAAAAATATTCCTTTACCGACGAAACTACTAAGCATAGGAAGTGGAGATTTGTCATGTAGGTAGCTTAAGGAGTATAGGGGTGCCCCCCTTAAGAAAAGAATCCTCGAAATTCTAACTTAATCGGGAAATCTATTTTTTTTTCATTATAACTCTTAAAAGCTGTGGGCTACGACTAGTTTCATATAAAAGGGTAAATATTAAACATAAGGAAGTGAGTCTTTATTCAGCTGGATTCGCGATTTATTTAAAAAACACAATCGTCGGCGGTTTCCGAGTATCGGGCCAACACAGATCTGAGGGATCAGAGCAAACTCGCACGAGCATGTTAACGCTTTAATGTGTGGTACAAGTTGATGAATATTTTTTAAATTTAGTTTTACGCTTTATGCCGCGCGTAAGTATTCTATTTATTTTATACGATATAAAAGGTAGTCCTAGCGGGACACAGTAGTATCAAAACACTCTGTTCTATTCTCTCCACCTTCATTAAGACACATTGTGCGTTGAGTGGGGAGACTCCAAGCCACGCTTTGTCCAGCAGAGAGCAGAAAAATAAAATTGGTATTTCCCTCGATTGAGGATGACCCTATTTATTTCTATGAGAAAATAATAATTTACTTTTACTTTTTTAATATTTACTGTCTCCATTATTTTTTCTTACAAATGTATTTTTATATACATACTTATTTTTAGCCTTTACTTTATAAAATTTCAAGTCTGACTTCAAAAGCGTTATGAGTTGGTGAGTTGGGAAAAAAGTTGGAATTAAAAAGTGGAGTCTCACTAGTTTTTCTAATCTGGGTAACAGTGAAGCTAAACAGAAAAAAAAGTTCTACATTATTCTCTCTAACATATTCCACAATAGATATTAATTTAACACTAAATACCAACACGAAACGCTCAACTCTCTTCACTCAGACCACACGAGAGTGTCATTTTATTAAGTTCAAGATAAAATCGCGATCGGCAGCAGATTGCTGACATGTGTCGTCTCAGTTTGTAAGGAAGGAGGCACCAACTCTATTAAATGTACCTTTAAACTTCTAAGTACTTTAAAAGATTTCCAGCGTGTCATGTGTGCTTAATACGCTGCTCAAATGTTTAACGTATTCTGAATATAAAGTGTTATAGCCGTAGATATGTATCTGATACTTAGGTACCTGCGTGTGTAGTATGGCTTTTTAAAATAGCTTCACTTGTTTCCCGTTCGATTAACTTTTTTCTTTATTTCTTTTTACTTGGAGACATGGTGCTCAGCACCGCTACTCTCGTGATAAGTAGCGGTGCTTAACGCAATGTCTCGAAAAATGAGGAGAGTTGCGATATAAGAAAGTGAGAAACATATTGTTATAACAATGTGTTTCCTCCACCTGAACTGCTATAAGCAGGGTACAGCGTGAACGTAATATCATATGAAATTAAAATGTACCCAATAATATTCTAAAAAGTGATACAAATTATAAAAATCTTAACATGAAACAACAAAAAGGCAAATAAAGATGAAATCTTAAAGACTGCCTTGAAATTTTTAAACAAAATAGCACAATATGGGGTTGACTAAAAAAATGTACCAAAAATCAATGTTCAGGTAACACTATGCATATATAGACCAGATTGAGGGTAGAGATTTCCCTAATTCGTATTCAAGAGGCGTCTTCCTACCGAGGGCCATCCAAGGTTTTCTGCCTCAACAATCTTAAATACAACCAGCTTTCTATTAGTGTTACGTTCTTTTTAATTTTCTAGTAGTTCTAGTTGGATACTTGTTCAATTGAATTGAATGAGAAGTTTACTTAGTTTTAAAGGTAAAGGTAAATACTATTTCGAGTTAAGTTTTGATATAGGCTAGAAGTAGCTGATTGTTGTAGGTTAGATGTTATTCTTTTTTTTTTTTGTTCATCAGCCTATCGCCGTCCACTGCTAAAAGTAGGCCTCCCTCATCAAGCGCCAACCATCCCGGTCTTGGGCTTCTCGCATCCATCCGGTGCCAGCCACCTTCTTTAAATCGTCCGTCCATCGCAGGGCGTCCTACACTACGCTTGCCTAAGCGCGGTCTCCACTCTTGCACGTATCGGCTCCATCGACCGTCGGTACGTCTGGAGACATGGCCAGCCCAGTTCCACTTCAGCGTGCTGATTCTTCGTGCAATTTGACTTTGGTTCTCTGGCGAATCGCTTCATTGCAGATTCTATCTGCCAGAGAAACTCTGAGCATTGCGCGTTCCATCGCACGCTGAGCGACCTTGAACTGGTGTACGGTGAGTGTCCACGTTTCACCTCCGTAGGTCATGACAGGTAGGACGCACTGATTGAAGACTTTTGTCTTTAGGCACTGTGGGACAGACGATTCAAAAATGTGGCGGAGCTTCCCAAAAGCCGCCCAGCCAAGGCGTATTCTTCTTTTCGCTTCCTTCTTGAAGTTGTGCCGGCCAAGTTGGATGGTTTGGCCAAGGTATATATAATATTGTACAACCTCAAGTGTAGCGTCATTTACGACCACGGGTCTCGGGGGCACATGACTATTAAACATCACTTTTGTTTTGTCAAAATTCATCCCGAGACCCACCCGTCTAGAAGAATCGCCCAGGTCATTGAGCATCTCCTCCAAATCATGCAGACTTTCCGCCATGATGACTATATCGTCAGCATCAGTTAGATGTGCCTTAATGTAAATAATAAAATAAATACAATTTTCATTTTATAATTTTTTTTAAGCTGTACACAGTCAGTCTGCTTCTCGCTTAAATTCAAGATATTATGCGCTGAGCCAGACCAGCTTACCACCACACATGTTATGTTTACCACCACATATGTTTACCACCATGCCACCAGACCCTGTATTATAATCGAAATAAGTATACTATACCATACTCATAACATTTCTGTTACTTAAAACACAATATCCTGGGAAAGTAAAGAAGGGTGTGACTTTTTATAATATTTTATTGATATAAAAAAAAGAAAATGTTCCAACTAAGTTGACGTCGTCAGTTCGTTTTAGAAGACAGAGACATTTTCTTTTCAAACTTATAATAGAGTCTTAACATTCAGTATGAAAATATTTGGTTTTAAATATAAAATAATTTTACTATTTCTCAGAGAAACGTGAAGAGCAATAACAAGAAATGGAAATATTTCAAGAAGGTAAGCAATTTCCATACAGTAGTCGCGATGGTCAAAATAAATAAATTAGCATCCCATCTACTCTGCCACTTATGACTACATATAAAATAACTAAGTTATTTTTAGATCCTTTATAGATCTATTGAAGTACTTCAATTTAGAAAATAAATATATACATATTTTAAACATTTTACTCTGCTCTCATTTATTTCATGGATAGTTTTATCATTAACATAGATTCTAGCCTGCACGTAACAGGGTAGGCAGAAGAAACCTGGGAACCTAGTTCTAGATACTCCGTTCCCTTAAAGAAACTTAGGACGTTACCGAAGGGAGGAAATGAAAATATTAAATATATCATTTCTTCGAGGGAATTGAACTCAATTTCAATATAATATTCAGTTATTATTAATAGATGATGTTCAATACAGATACAACTATATTTAATTGCACAGTAACAGTTTCAAGTTACATAGAAACAGATATTTAATATCTTTACTTCTATCAAGTGTCTGAAGCATGTTCTACACTTGTATTGTTGTATATCGATATCGAGTACTAGATATAGTATGTCTTATTAAAAACATATATGTGAAAAATGGAAGCCAAGTTCATAATGTCGACTTCGTCTTCATAATAATTGTAATTTAGTAACTGTGATTTTGTTGATATTCCAAATTTATATATATATATATATATATATATATATACTAGTGGGCCTATAAGCCTAAATAATTAAAATAAGTTAAGAAGTAATAATAAGTGGAGATTTATTATTAGAAAAAATATCTAAGTAACCGAAATGAACAAACAAAAGAAGTAAAAGTAACTAAAGGAAATTCTTAATATTAGAAAAAGTACCTAAAGTTGGCCGTGCGCGTACTAAACATTTTTCTATATTAAATAATGATTAATTTTTAC
>DWNA01000337.1:0-25847 GCA_018249835.1 Heliconius besckei | reverse complement strand
GTTTAGGATTATTAGCTCAGTTCTACCCGATAGACTGATGCCTCCCCACACCATCACATTGGGACCCCCGAATCTGTCACTTTCTCGGATGCAAGCATCCGAAAATCGCTCACCTTCACGTCTCCAAGCCCTAATGCGTCTATCCTCATTAAAAAAATCACTTTACTCTCATCAGTAAACAACACTGTACTGCAGTCACTTATGTCCCATGCAAGATGTTGCCTTGCATACGCTAAACGATTTGCACGATGAGCACTTGTTAGTGGAATTTGCACTATTCGTCTTCTGGAGAACTGCTGGTCTTCGTGCAACCCGTTCCTAATCATTTGATCACTTTTGTAAGCGGTGAGCGGTGATAAAACACTCTCTTCGTGCAGTCAAGCGAACATAGCGGTCTTCTTGTGCGGTGGTGGATCTAATTCTGCCTGATCCTCGTCTTCTGGATACCGTTCCTGTCTCTTGAAAATGATTCCAAGCATTTTGGATAGAGCTACAGAACGTTGTGAATGTCCTTTTTGAATTAAAGTTACAGCTCTGGTTGTGGTTGGCAAGTCCATGTGTCGTCGAATACATGGCATAGTGTTTCGGTAAAGCTCAATTAAAACGATATTTGAACTATGCACGACTGCTTCCAAACTTTGACTGAATTTAACTATCAACTTAAATAAGGGTCAAATCAAGTGCTTCATAAAAATCTCTAAATCTACCTACTTTTACAATTTTTTGCTGGCAGTATACTCAAATAGGACTTGTAAACACTTAAGATGAACGTACCATAAGTATGAACCACTCAAGATTGCATTCATGTCAATAAATTAACCCAAAGTGCAAAAATACGTAGTGGCCCTTATTTTGTTTTGACTAGTATTCAAGATACAAAAATCATAACAAGTGTGATTTAAAGTGACCATTGTGCTAGGGAGCATTTATGTCAAAATAATGTGCTAAACTGGACATTTTTGAATTATTTAATTATTTTAGAATTGTAACAAGAAATAAATAATATATAATTAAACAAGTTATATGATACAATTGTTTTTAACGAAACTTGGTTTCGTTAACTTTTATCCTAAGAAAGTGGCAAAATTAAACATGTCACTAAAATAATATTTTTTATTTCAAATAATTAGTTACTTTAGGTAACTAAAGTACTAAAGTTGCCGAAATGTTCTTACCTGTTTTATATTTAAAACTACTGTCAAATATGTAAATCCTTATTTACCAAATTCTGGCAGATTATCATCATCGCTACTGCTACTTTCAAGTTGTCGGAAGGCATTTGGTTTTTTATCATCTAGTGGGCCACATTGGAACATTTCCTCTCCTGGTGCATGCCAGGGCGCGTTTGAAATAGGTAAAGCTCGACGCTGTTGTGGTATCCGTTGTAATGCTTCGTGGACTGTAGGCCCACGACCTTTCCGAGGTTTAGCTTGAGAAGATTTAACTAAAACAATGTAAAATATTTTTAAAAATAAAGCAGGGCTCAAACCTATGCTTCCTGAAACTGTCCAAGTAGTGAATAAACTTTCTAAAATATTTCTTGTCCTTAGTGTGGAATAGTTATTTAAAAATATTTTATGGGTACTTTGTTTTATTTATATATCAGATATATATAAATAAAACAACACAATACAAATAAAACAATACTTATATATTTATACAGAGCACTTATGAGAAACATAGGTAATTATAAATATCTATATTAGAATTTATTTATTAGAGAATTGTACATAAAGGAAAATAATAACAAGTTAACAAATATATTTATTATTTTCCTTTATGTACACATAAAGGAAAATAATAAATATGATTATCTAAATATCCATAGTACATGGTGCAGTGCCTAAATATATATCTTTATTTAAGTTTCAAATAGATGAAATGAAAATAATTTAAGTATCCCCCTGAATTATCCTTAAATTCATAACTATTGTTGTTACAGTCCCATCCCTATTTTAATTTATTCCAATTCTATAGATTATACATATATTTTATTATTTATTGTTTTCTTCCCTATCCAATATATAGAAAGGTAGACAGAGGTAACTCTGAAAAGACAAAGAAAGTTATGGTAACATTTGTTACCTGCTGGGGGCTTTTTTGGGGCCAGAGCTGGAGGCTTTATGGAAGTCACAGTTGCTATTGGTTCAGTTTTTATTGCTGATATTGAATTTTCACTTACACCTTGTTCCCTTTTAAACACATCCAAAAATGTTTCAGTATTACTTTTAATACTTATTGATGATTTATCATTGCTAACACTTGTATTACTTGTACTAGTTTTAGGACAATTATTAAACAATGGCATACCAGTATTTTGGGCTTTTGAGCTAGGAATGCCTATGTGATGTGTGTCTATTGTTTTTGATGCACTATTTATGTTTGACTTTGTTTTTGGAACTCTTGCATTTGACTTTGTTTCTATCTGTCCTTTGGGCATATGAGGTGATGAAAGGTGGTAATGACCATTTGGAACATGTTCCCGAGTCTCTGACTTAACATCACCATTAGTCATTGTAGTCAATGAAGGTATTTCTTTATTAGAATTATCTAAAATCTTTGTCTTGATATCTATATTGTCAGGAAACATTATATTATCTTCAGTGTGACTAACAGTAATTTCTCCAGCAATAACATCTGAATCATGGAAGGTGTATAACTCATTTGGATCTATTTTAAATTTGGTATGAAAGAAAGATTCACTAAGATGAGGCATATAAGATTGTTCATCTCCAGAACTGTCGTGGATGAACATATTTACTTCACCACATCCTCCTGATACACTATCAACTGCCATTTTATATTGTGTAGCACAACTCGCATCTGATATATTTTGGGTAATACCACTGAAACTAATAAAACAATGTAAACATATACAGTTATTATAATATAATATTTTAAGCTTTATTAAATCAAGTATTATTAAATAATATTATATTTTAACAAGAGCTACTTACCCCACATTTTCTGAAGCGCTCAAATAAGACATACTGTATTCATTGTACCATCTAATTACACAAATAAATAATATTGAGAAATACAATACTATTGCATTGGTCCCTCTGCTTCATACTGAAAATAATAATCCATTTAATAAGTTTTTATATGGCTTATACTCTTATACTAAGGAAAAAACGTATTATTTTGCTTTTAAAGATAAGACTACCAAGCAATGACAATCATAATGACATCTGTCATATACAGAAATTATAAATTAATTTCTTAGAATTCTGGCACGATTGAATGTAACTAAGGATATGAAATTAAACTTTAGTTTATTTGACAATTGTACCGTTAAGCATAAACACTGACTAATGCAAAACATGTTTTTATAGAATATTATGCAAAATTCGTACATTTAATTCTAGAACGATCATAGATCAATTCTGGTTTATATATAATTGAATCTCAGTTTTACACCATTAACACTATTAATAAAAATAAGTAATTTTCTTATATTTGTCAGAAAAAAATGATAGCTTTGTAACTCAAAACTTTTATTCAATAACATCAAAAGATTGACAGATTAAAGCAAATGGTAGCTGAAACGCAAGTGCGTTCAAAAACTGTAATGATTTATAAAAGTACAAAATTCTAAATTATATATAAAATCTATTGACTACGGTTAAAATATAATTATATTTTTTAAATTTTATTAACTGTGAGAATACACAAAACATAATATAAGAAAAAGATGTAACATTTAAAAGTGTTTTTTCTGTAAATAATGATGAAAAAATTATATTTGTTTTCATGTTTTTTTAAAATATTACTTAGAAAGTGTCTGTCTATCAATATATAAGTGAAGAAAACTGTTTTTTGAAAGTGAAAATGTTATTGTCCCTCTACTCTACGTTTGACAAAATAACATGTCAATTGAGAATTGAGAGTATGAAAATATTACAAGTTTTGAATTTGAGTTTTATAATCAGTTTGATTTCTACTTGACTATCTAGCTTCGGTGGAAAAACATAAATTTAAAATATAGCTTAAAACTCATCTTTAATTATTATAGTGTTACTGGTAAGCAATAAGAGACTAATTATAATAAAAAAAACATCATAAGTAATATTATTTTATTTTAATAACTTTATTAAACAAATATAATCATTATTTTATTTGTTATTATAATAATATAATTTCTATCAGTCATATTACTATTTTTTTATTGGCAGATTATAATCAAGCTACGTTGTCTATTGGATAACTTGTTATTAAATTGTCGTAAGATACCGTACATAATAAAACAATTTAGCACTTAAACATGTTTTTATGAATAGTATATAGTGGAATACACTCTGAACTTAAGTTTGTCAATAATAGTCTTTTACATATTTTTTATAAATGTTTATAAAAACAATAAAACGAGAGTGAAAAATTATTTCAAATTTCCCGCCACAAAAAAATTTAATTTGAGAACCCCTATATTCGAAGCGTTGTTGTGAATCCAATATGGCGTTGTCTGATGTTTTAATATTTTGAAGGTACGTCAATTTGACGATTCTATAATGTGTAATCCGGTAAATATCTTGTTTTTAGAAAGTTTACTTGATGAAGATCTTAATTAAGTTATAGTATACGTATTTAATAATGATTATTTAGTGTAGTGAAAGGCTTACAGTTGTATTGTTTTGTTTGTGATTTCCGATCATTTAGTGAACCATTGTCATATAAAAAAAATAATTTTAATGATTAAAATTGCCTTGATTCGTTGTTTTAAGTGACCACGATGGTATTATGGTGCCGAATTGTTATATATTTATTTTTTGATGTGGTCGTCGACGTACAAGTCTTGTAATTATAATTACTATGTGCATTTTGGTGATTATTTTGCGATGAATTATTAGTGCTAATATTTAAAAATACGTTGTTACAGAAGTGCATAAGTTTTAATACAAATGGGAGTTAAATAAATATATAAACCGGTGCCCAAGATAAGCGCCAGAATAATTGATTCTATATTTGAGTATATAGTATTAGTCGCCTTGACTATCATGACAGACACTAGACGAAGAGTCAAGCTTTACGCTCTGAATGCTGATCGACAGTGGGACGACAGAGGAACTGGTCATGTTTCATCATGTTATGTGGAGAGATTAAAAGGGACCTCATTATTAGTAAGGGCAGAGTCAGATGGCACCCTTCTCTTGGAAAGTAAAATACAACCTGATACAGCTTATCAGAAACAGCAAGATACTTTGATAGTTTGGTCCGAAGGAGATAATTTTGACTTAGCCCTAAGTTTTCAAGAAAAAGCTGGTTGTGATGAAATTTGGGAAAAAATATGTCAGGTAAATATAAATATTGATTTAGTGAATAAATTATTCTAGTTGGAATATTTTAATAAAAATACATTCAATTCAATTTTGTTCATAAGATAAAAAAAAAATTGTATATTACCATTTTATTTATTTACAATAGTATTAACTTTTCCACCATTCTGGGTAAAAAAGTACATTCCTGTGTTAAGTGCACAAGTAACCTCAAATATTCTGTTTATATTTAAGGTACAAGGAAAAGACCCATCAGTTGAAATAACACAAGACATAGTGGAAGAATCAGAAGATGAAAGGTTTGATGATATGTCTGATAGTGTTCAACCTGTGGAACTGCCCGCGTGTGAAATGGGTAGACTGGAAGATATTAGTGAACTAATGAACAGTTGTCTAGTATCTCCAGCCAGGAAAGATAAACTAGCCGCTGCCTTAGACAGTCAACATTATATTAAGAAACTATTAAATCTCTTCCATATGTGTGAGGACATTGAAAATATTGAGGGATTACATCATCTCTATGAGATATTTAAAAGTATATTTCTCCTCAATAAAAACACACTTTTTGATACAATGTTTGCAGATGACACTATTTTTGATGTTGTTGGCTGTTTGGAATATGATCCCAGTCTACCCCAACCGAAAAAACATAGAGAATATCTTAGAGAGCTAGCTAAATTTCGAGAGGCCATTCCTATTAAAAATAAAGACTTATTGGCGAAAATACATCAAACATACAGAGTACAATATATTCAGGATATTGTTTTACCCACACCTACAGTTTTTGAGGACAATCTGCTAAGCACATTGTCCAGTTTTATATTTTTTAATAAAGTAGAAATAGTGAAACTCATAGAGGAGGATGACAAATTCTTAACAGATTTATTTAAACTGCTAATGGACGAGAAGACACCAGATGGTAAAAGGCGAGACTTAGTTCTATTTTTAAAAGAGTTTTGTAATTTTTCACAGAATTTACAACCACAAGATAAAGAGACTTTTTATAAGACATTAGTTTCATTGGGTGTCCTGCCAGCTTTAGAAATAACATTAAGTATAGATGATCAGAAAACAAAGACTGCATCTATAGATATATTAACATATATTGTTGAATTCTCACCCTCTGTTGTGAGGGATTATACGTTACAACAATCAAATAATACTGAAGAGGTAAGTAAACATTCTTTAACAAGTATATAATTTTATGCTACTAGGTTTTGGCTGTGGCTTTGTCTGTGACTTCGAATAGAATTAAATAATCAGGGAATTGACCATAGGTACAGTGGGTTACATTCAAATTATTAACATGATATAATATAATAATTGCATTTGGACATCATTTGACTATCCAACGAAAAGAAGCTTGTACATAAATATTTTTTAATTTAAACCTTCCTTAGCAAACTCTAGCCTTCTAATTTAAATATAAATGGCAAAATTTATCTCTTAACAATTAAACCTATGTATAATCATATGGTTATATTATATATTTCATACATCTGGTCCAATATCCAAACCAAGAATACCAAGCAAAGAAGAATCCTATATGCAGAAAGCCATATTAAAATTGTTATATAATATTATTATTTTTCTTAATAAAATTCCAGGAACAAATGTTATTAAACATAGTGATAGAACAAATGTTAAGGGATCAAGATCCAGAATTGGGTGGTGCGGTGCAACTAATGGGTGTTTTACGTATACTCCTTGACCCTGAAAGTATGCTTGCGTCAGTCAATAAGAGTGAAAAGGCAGATTTTCTTAACTTTTTTTATAAGCACAGTATACAAACGTTAATAGGTAAGTAATATTTTGGTTAAATATTATGATGAAGGCTGTTCTGGTGCAGTGAGGCAGTGCCTGACTGCAAATGTGTTAGTTGTGATTTTTTATTTACAATAGGCATTATATGTCAATAAAAAAATTTGGCCCTATAGGCATTATCAATAGAATAGCTGGATTTTGCAACCTTTGTTTTCACATTTGGACTTCGATCTTATTAGAAAACTGAACAATTGATATTTTTGGCAAAAAAATATATTCTTGATTTTACATTTTAACTTTTTTTATTTTCTCTATGTGGCTGTATTTATAAATTTTAGTGTGTAGTCTTTACGCAATAGTGGAGACAAGTGGTCTATTCCAATAATAACACTCAAGTAGCAGTGTAATATTTGAGCAGTGGTTTTTTGTACCTACATTCAATAAAATACCTGTTGGTGTTGAGTGGAGGAATTCAAAGCTGCATTTAATCTAAAGTGAGCAGGAAAATGAAAATGAATGCGCTTGCATTGTCAGATTCTGTTCAATTTTTATTCTTCATTACATTGTATCCTACATATGAGATGTTAGAGAGAAAACGATATTGTTAAATTTTGCATGTTATACTTAAATGAATATTTAATAATATCAAATATTTCAGCGCCATTACTTCAAAACACAACAGGGGAGAAGCCTTTAAAAGAAGACTATCACACAGTGCAGCTACTGGGCCTAGTGCTTGAGTTACTCTCCTTTTGTGTTGAACATCATACATACCATATCAAAACTTGCATATTGAATAAGGTAAATTGTTTTTTTTTATTAATTATTGATAAAATTCAACAGAAACTAAGGAACAGAGTGTCTTCTAACACTAGGTTCTCTCTGCCTACCCTACCTCTCTGCCTACTATAGGCGGGATACAGCGTGAAACTGAAATAATTTTATGAATTACTTATATACTTTTTTATTTATGTACGAAAATAAAAGTATATTGTTTATATTTTGATGTAGTTATTTTTTATATATTGCTTAAATATATCCTTTGCCGTTTTTTTATTAAAAAATTGTACATCATACAGTGTCTTTAATAATATTTAAAAATCAAATTATTAAAGGCCGGCAGGCAACACCTGTGGTGCTACATGGGGTTGTGATGATCACCTACCATCAGATGACCCAGACGCTTGTTTGCCTTGTCTTTTTCCATAAAAAAACACAGACACTTGGCCTGTACCCTTTTACCTACCTTTTACTCACATACAATATAATTTTGTTTCTTTATCATCAATTTTAATTATTAAAGAAGGGTGTAAGAAATATGTGTGATAGATATGCACTTCCACTGGCTTGGCCTTGGCTGGAAGAGATTTCTTTAAGAAATAAGCCCACCCTTTTCAACTATCTTTGTCATTTTATATTTCTGTATGTTTTATTTTGTGCAATAATGGATATTTATATATATATATATATATATATAGGCATCATTTTATAAGTTTTTATTTGTAAAACATAAAGAATTCCAATTATTAAAACCAAAATTCAAAGGCATATTTGTCTTGTCTTATATTATTTATTTATTGTTTACCTTATAATAAATGATTATACATGAATAATGTGATACTAAATTTATCTCTAATAAAAACATAATATAATGCAAAATTATAATGTTTTATTGAAAGTTTAATTTCATAACAGACTATGACAACATAATGTATATGATATTGAGAAAATGACACAAGAGGTACAACTTGTATTAATAAATGTGTAATTAATAATTTATATAAATGTTTTGTAAATATATAACAGAAATATAATAGATGATCGTCGCCAAGGTTGTTTTGCTTATCATGGAAGTACATATAAGATATTTAAAAGATGAAATAAATTTTTCTCATGTGGTATAAATCAATATGGTAGCAATTTATAGTATAATTTTACTTGAATTTAATAGTTTTATGTTATATCCCACATATATCAATGTATAATGAAGGAATGTAGTGTTAAACACTTCACTTTCCACCTGATTTTTGAGCGCGTGTTGAATGGCGGAAATCCACCACCAACACCATGTAGGAATTGAACTGACTATGCAAATTATATAGTCCTAAGTGTTTATATGCAAGTTTTTATTTATTATATTCGTTATTACGTTATTAAATACTACCAATATTTTTTTTCATATATCTTTCATATACAGGCACCAATCCGTTACGTTTTTATTATATAGATTTCTTAGTAAAAATAAAGGCTCTGTTGAGTCATATCTGACTAACAAAGTTTAGATAAATCAGTCATGTCTATCAACATAAACTTGCTAAACAACATTTACAAATGTTTGCTCTTCACAAATGTGAAAGGGAAGTAATGCAAATTTATTTAAGAAAAACGATTGTAAATATAACCATTGTTTTAATGAAAAAAATGTGTATTTCATATTATATTTACACTTCATAAATAGTAAATTGGTGAGTAGTTGTCGTTTGAAGGCTGGTAAGCATTTAGTGTGGAGACAAATATGATTATAAATTAGTTACATTGCAAGATAAAACATTAAATAAAATGTTTTCTGGCTGGGAAAGTTAATACATATCTGTGATGATTGCAGGTTCACATTTATTTTGCAAATATTAATATGTATAATATAGTGACTGGTTATGCCATTAAATATTACACTGTTATTTTTATATACACCATATAATATGGGAACTAAAAGTAACTACATAAGTGATGCCCTTTACTATATAAAACGATTATATTTTATAATATCTCAAAATACTAACTTAAATATAGCAAGAAATATATGTATTAATTTAATATATTTTATTATTCTTTATTGTACTAAAACATAAGAAAACAACATTAAAAATATTTAGTTCACAAAGGTGGATTTATCTCTATAAGAAATCTATCTGACCAACCAGTGGAATTGTCATATTTATATGTTATATTTTTTTATTTATATAATTAGACATATTTTTTACTATTACAGGACCTGCTCCGTCGCATACTGGTTCTTATGAGATCCACGCACACGTTCCTAGTTCTCGGCGCGCTCAGGTTTATGAGGAAAATAATAGCGCTCAAAGACGAATATTACAACCGTTACATAATAAAGGGGAATCTCTTTTCACCAGTTATAGATGCTTTTCTTAGAAATAATGGCAGGTCAGTATTTTTATTTACATATTATTTATATTTTCTTTTTGTATATTGTTTGTCTACGTTTAAAGTTTTTGATAGATTATTCTTTAATTTGTGCTTTGATATTCTTTATTTATTCCATTATCTACAAAACCAATAATAGTATTAAATTTTTGACATTCAAAGAGGAAAGGAAAAAAAGACTACATAGTACATGAAAAAAAATTGCAAGAACATCACTTGAATGTTTTTTATTTTCAGATATCATTGTACTAAAATTGAATATTGATCACAAAGGCTTATTTTAAATGAAATTCTTATAGCAAAATGTGACTTTTATGTGTACTATAATAAAATTTGTCTAAATCATACCCATTTGTAATATATTAACATATTATGTTCTAGGTATAATTTATTAGATTCTGCCATATTAGAATTATTTGAGTTTATAAAATTGGAGGACATCAAATCACTATGTTCTCATGTTGTGGAAAACTATGGAAAGATCTTAGAGGATGTTGAATATGTACAAACGTTTAAGGCTTTAAAAACACGATATGATCAACACCAGGACAAGTTAAAGGAAAGGGATAGAGGTAAGGGATTCATATAATGACTTTTATGTGAATGTGTTGCCATGTGAGCTTTAAGACATGTACATTAGTAACCATTACGATTTAGATAATGAATTGATTGCCTGTATATAAAATAAACTCCCACCTAGTTAAGCTTAAATATTTTTTAGTATGCTATATTTTTTAGTATAGTATGCGATTTTTATGTAATTTTAACTATAAAACTGTTATAAGAAAGCTTTCTATTTTGTAGAGTTCCATACCCAAAGCATAAAAGGGGACTCATCAACACATTTATACGCTTTTTCGTCAATTGGGAAATATATAATATTAAAATCTGTGACCAAAGTTACAAACTGAATACTAGTACTTAATATACATATATTTATTTTCTAAAAAACAGTGATATACTACCACGATTTATTGTTTGTTTAGTAATTAAAAATATTAATGTGAGGAATGTGGTGTAATTACGTTCGTATATTATTTTTTTATTGTTATAACTGCTTATAATTTTTCCCAAGGAGAATGTTGATTCTATTCTGTACAAAAAATGTAATTAATATCAGACTAACAGTATTATTGTAACCTTGACATTCTTTTTGTGCCTTTCATTCACTTTTAAGAATATTTGTGAGACATGTCGTAATGTTACGTAACGCGGTTATATTCCGTAATTGATTCAAATTGAACGTGATCTTTAGAGATAGCGAGTCGATAGCCTACATCCTTTATGATAAGTATAATTAGGTAAATATAATTTTAATAAGAACAAATGTGTATTAAAAACAGGTTTTTTAATAATCTAATTTTTTGATGATAGGCGCTAAAAATAGGGCAATTGATTAAATCTATAATAAAGACGCATATATTCAAAATGAAATAATAAGAGTAACTAATTTGCTAAGGTTTGGGCACGTTGTCAAATGATAACAAAATATAATGTTGTAAAATGGAGGACATGATTGACCTTCACGAATATGATTGGGATGATAATCATTCATCAAACCCGACATGGTTTTTTTTATTATGTTTATAGTTGATGACTGTTCTAATATTATGTCATTTAATAATAACAATTTAAAACGTCTTAATTGCAGTATCGGGCAGCGTAACGGTAGCGGAGGCGGTGGTCCCATCGCTCCTGCGCACGCGCTACCGCCGCGAGGCGCGCCAGCCCGATGACGAGGAGGAGATGTGGTTCAACGACGACGACGAGCTGGAGGACGACGCGCCGCTTGACGCCGCGCACGCGCCCCACGCGCACCCGCACCCGCACGCACACGCTCACCCACACGGGCACGCGCACGCACACCACGCGTTGGACGCCATTGGTGATTATGACATATGTACTTGTATATTGTACAGTGGACGAGTCGTGTCCATCCTGCAGTTGACTGTAGATGATTGCGCAGATTTCATTTAGAGATTTGTATAATTTTTGATTATTTTTTTTCCAAGTCAACAATGCCCAAAAGTTTAGAAAAAAATAGCATCAGAACGGCGAAGACTCTTCGGTCGCAAAATATGTCTGACTGTAAAACGTGAATATTGTGGATTCGATTCCCAATCGTAGGGGATATACATATAATATAAATAAATTATTTAATTTTTTTCGATCTTTTCTTAATTTAATGTCACAAATAAAAGATTTTTAAAATTTATTTATTAAAAAGTATTTTATCAGGTAAAATATTGACTTAAAATGTTGTCTTTATGTTCGCAAGTTAGTGTTAATTATTAAATAATGCTAATTATTATTAAAACATGTTTTGGTCTAAATGTATTTTAACTTTAAATTTGTCTGTCGATTCTCATTTACAGCAGTATTTGTATTAGAAACTATTTTTGCCCTTCAAAAGTATAATATACATAACTTGAATTAGTAAATTCCAGACATAATTTATTATTTTAAAAACTTAATTTACAGGTAAAATAGTAGAGAAGAAAGTATGTTCGAGCACTGAAACGGTGAATGGTCCGTCGCGGGTGTTGTTAAACGCCGCCAAGCCACCGCACACCGACGTTCAGGTATCCACGCCCAGATTACTCAATAAGGTAACTGTTAGTTCACTCACAATATTGCTTCTATATGGAGAAACATAAGAAATATATATATATTTCGATAGGTCATTTTGTATAAATGGACATGTCAAATAAGAAATTTTTGGGAAGAACGGAATAAAGGTTCATCTTGCTTTAAAATAAAATAAAAATATAAACATAAGTATTATAGTATACACTTTATACTTATCCTTTTATTTTCCTTTTTTTAAGCAAGATGAACCTTTATTCTTTTCTCAAGTAAACTCTCTCTTCGACATGTCCGTTTATACTTAGGGATCATTGATTTGTATATATTTTATAATGGCCTCAATGTATGGGGGAAATACTAAAGGTGATTTGGTGTGTTTTAGTATAACATTGTATTTAGTCTTTTATTTTTGTTTAAATAAGCTTAATTTAATTTTTGGTCTATGGTGGAAGATTGTCTTTAAATATAAAAATGAAAATGTACCTATAGTATGTTTTAAATAACATAGCACTTTTTGATTTGTAGTATTGCATGGAGATAATGTTTTTTTTTTGCTTTTGTATGTGTGTTGTCAATTACTTAAATGTTGATGAATGGATGTTGACATAAATCAAAACAATTAGATATATAGTTTTATAAGAAAATATTATATCAACATAATGTAAATGTATTTAAAAATGTTAATTTAATAAGATAGGTTGTAACTTGTTTTAAGTAAAAAATTTTGACGACAAATTAATTTTACATTAATATTAATTTTAAATCTGCCTTATCTAAATCCTCTAATAAGTTTTAACAAGTTTAATCAGAGACTGAAAATTACTTTCAGTTTTATAATTTCAGTCTTCTAATCGTAAAAGAAATAGTCGAACATAATTCTCACACTATTATATTCAAATTCAATAGGTAACAAAAATAATTCAACTTTAGTAGCTCAATTGCTTAAAATATATTTTAGTTAAACACTAGATATGTGGTATTTACCTTTTTTCATTTTTACGAAAATTATTAGTTATAAATGTATTTTCTTTTTTATATCCTAGTTATACTTGGCTTAAAACTAGATATAATCAATTCCTAAGTATGTCAACATTAGAATTCTCACATTTTTAATCTAGACAGATTTTTGAGTACTTACATTATAAGTTCTAATCACTAATAATAATATTTTTATATACAGGGTCTCGTAGACTACGACGGTGATTCAGACGAGGAGGAGGAAGCCAGTACCACTACTACCGCCACCACCACCACAACCACAACCACTACTACGAGTACGGACGAGAGGGACGCCAAGAGACCGCGCCTTGCGTAGTCGCCCACGCCTTGTATGTAGATACAAGTGTTTCAAGGAATATATGTAAATGTCTCGCTAAACTGTGTCATGGATTGCCGGACGGTAAACGGTCGCAGGTTCAGGTTTTGTGATTTTTTTGAGGTTTTTTTTGTTGTATACAAGTGGCAAGTTTGTTGCGTAAGCCTATTTGTGTGTTTATTCACATAATAGTTTAGTCTCAAAGAAATTTTAATTATTTTTATTTCGTTACTATTTTTTGAATTGTCGTTTTTTTGCTGGTGTAATAGCTGGTTGCAAATAAATATGTTTACGTAACATTCTTATGATAAAATCAAGGCAGGTTAAATTAAATAGATTTAACCACAATCAGCCGAAATTTGGACTAGATATAATTAAAATAAAAGTAAAGTTGGAATAGTCCACGTTTGTAAATACGAGTGAGGCGATCACTTTATCTAGAATATATTGTGTAGTGTTATTGTAATTTCGGACAGTATCGAAATACACTTTAGAACAAATCCGGTCGTATATGTATGTAAAATATGAAATTTTAAAGGTTGACTTATGTTTCTGAACTAACAAAGTACAAAGGATATTGAGTGGGGTTTAAATTTTTTATGTCAAAAAACATTTATGTATATGTTATAGGTCACAACGAGATATAAGGTAATACTTGTGTAATTGCTGTATCTTCATTTGATTCTTACACAATTAAACTCGCCATTATTAGTTTTGCACAATTTTTACTTTAATTATGCTCTTTCTTCTTAGTTGAGCTTTTCATGGTTTTATTTTTTCAAGCATGAATTGAGAATCATTTCCAAATGTTACATTAAAAATATTAAATGTGAGAAATAAGTATTTGCTTTAACTACATAAATTGCCTTATAGAAGTGTTGAAATTTTTGCCAGCAATTTGGAAGTAATTAGCTCAACTTTGAATTTACAATTTATTAAATAGAAAATGTTGGAATGGTTTTTTTCGTTCATAATTTATTTTGCTATCAAATTATTAAATTGATAACCACAATAAACATAACTTCTTTAAATTATATAGTTAAAAATAATAAAAGTTATTGAAAATATATTTGATAGTATGATAATTATTTTTTTTGTCAATTAAATTTTTAAAGAGCTCAACTAGCATGAGAACTAATTTTCTCCCTCCTCACTTTTACAACTTCCATATCGCATGTTTATTTGGATCTCATAGAATTAACATTAATGTGTAACTAAATATATTATTTTAGTGGCCATTAAATATAAGAAAATGTCGCTATTTACAAGAGAAGTAATAAAACTGATTTGTTTAAAATTTTTTAATGTACTAAATACCTTTATAAGACAATGATATTAGATTATATGTTTCATTTTATTTGTATTGTATGTTTAAAATTAGTGATTTCTTTGATCTATACAATCACAAAATATTTTTTTTAGATAAAATTAGCTTAACTTATGGGGAATTTTTTAGATCAAATAATTCTAATTGAGTTCTTCAAATAAATTTTCGAATATTAGAAACTAATTAAACAATTTGGTATTCATAGAAATCATTGACCACTACTGATTTAATTTTTTGATTTTTTAAATTTATAATTTAATCCAGTTTGTACAATTCAACCTGTAATAAATTCTCGAGGTCCAAATATTTATGCTATTTTTAAGAATATTGATGATTGAAAATTATTAATTTAGTTTGTCAATCGCCATATCGTGCTACCGACTGGAAGACTATATAATTGATTAGAATATATATTATATTTATTTTATTTAAAAGCGTATATTTTCTTTGCAGTTAAGTAACTTTCTGTCGGTAATACGTTTCTACAACTTCCATTATAAGAAGTTCTTGTTTGTCTTCGCTTGTTTCTACTCGCTTCTTTATTATTGTATAATGTGTATGTGATAAAAAAATATCTGATTAAGAACCGTTTTATTTTATTATACTTATAATATAGTTTAATATAATTACTATGTAAATAACATTAGGTTTCATATAGTATTCATGTCGGCGATCGATTTTGTCGTTTTGCTATTATGTTAGAATAAAGCTCTATTCTTAAAGGTTGGAGCGTTTGCATATAGATATATTATTCAGAGTTGTATGTATGTATTGGTAACAAAAATACGTGTGCATTATAATAATTTAAAAGTTATTTTGATTTGACAGCTATGTAAAATTTAATATCTAAGTATAGCCGATGATATTTATAAGGTGTGTGTTAAATAAGATACGCTCTAAGAGCTTAAATGTATCTGAACTATGTACTTCAGTCGGTGATTTGATGATGTTTTGTGATGTGTCTTGTTCATGAGAAAGTTGATTTTTAATTATATATCTGATTTTTTTTACTTTAAAATCTTATATTTTTGGTATGTCAATAATTCTTGTGATGATCGTATGATTCGATCAGACAGCAACAAAGAGTATAAAGTTCTTTTTATATCATTCTATTGATTCCACTTGTGTGGAACTGACATTATAGCAACATGCGATGTAAAAATAGGTCGCCGTTTATATATTAATATATTAATCCGATCCCAGAGGCCGTTCCGGTCTAAAAGATGTTACGCACATTGAGTTCTACGAGAAACTTTTGATAAGTGACTAAAATTGTTGTATAATCATATAATGTGATTACAAACATTCTTCCCTACTATTATACTTCCTTATTTTTAATACTTATTGGACTTGAGGATTTGAAAAGTAATTTTAGTTGCAGGGTGATTTGTTTCTTCATGTAACTAATGCACAGTTTCCATGATTTGTTCGGACTCTTAATATTAGAAATGTTCCAGGGATTCAGAAAAATGTCTTTTAATAGCATTATTTTTTTGTAATGAGACTCATTTTGGCTAACTTCACGTCTTAAGTATTTTCAGAAATAAATCTTAGAAGTGAAGGTTTTTTTTTGTTAAAAAAAGCACTCTTCTAATGTTAAGAGTCCAAATTTGGTGACAGTGTGTTATATAAATATCGACGCAGCGTCGTTAGGGCACAATAATATTATTTTATGCAATTTGCTCGTATTTCAAGCATGAATGTAAAAATTACAAATTGGATGCATGTTCTAAAAAAATCGTAATTTATTTGGTGTGTAATTTTTCTTTTTTTTTTTGGAATATACGTGATATTTTTGTGTGATTATTTATCGGCAGATCTAACCGCTACTCTACTGTATGTAAATTTGTTTAAGATGCATGCAAATACATATCAATTTTATATATTTGACAAAATATCATTGATCTCTGTATTGTTAAAATTGTTTAAAGGAATCACGCCAGCGTACGATGGTCACACTGAATATTTGAACAGGCAACACTAGGTCATTTTTATACGATAAAACTAATTCGTGCCGTGTTGAAACTAATTTGGACATTTTTATACTATACATAATAAGGTTGTTAGTTATTGGAATACGAAAACTGTTTATACGACATGCATAGTGATCCCTGTACAAATATTTCGCTATATTCCCCCCCCCCCACACGTTTGTTGATTGCATTTTCGACGTTGTGAAATGGCGTTCGTGTAGTGCACAGTTATTGCGAGACGAATATTTATTATTACATACGTGGAATGGGTGTGTCAGATAATTGTAAATAGACGTTTTATTGTAATACTTTATTTTGTACTCTGTCAAACATCCACGTGTCTAATACCATCTAGCTGTCAATTAGATTTGAATAAATCTTTTTTATCTATATTCCTTGAAATGAAATTCCCGTACGAAAAGATTTCTAGATGAAAGTAGGACTAACGAATATTTTTTATCTGTCTAGGTGGGTGACCATCAAACTAATTTATACACAGAAAATTAAATAGATTTACCTATTGGCAAGTTGTGTAAAATAAATAAGCTTATTATAATGCTATTATTATGATGTCACTAGTTACGTAAGCAATATAAATATAAGTAAATACAATGCGATATTTAGTGTCTGTTTTATTTGTGTTTGAGTTTCCTTTTTGTGTACATATACTTAAGTTCAATTTTAAAAGTATACATTGTTACAATCGTTAATTAAAAAAATTTTTGTGTCTGGCACTTATAAAGTTTAATAATAAATATTTCAAATTAAAGCTAAATTATAATATCAACAGTTTTTTTGCAAAAAGCGAATGTTTATTATATTTGCATTGCATTATAGCTAAAAAATAAAGAATATTTCTCATTAATAAAGATACATCAAACAAAAAAACATAAAATTAGTAAGTACCTACATTTATATAAATATATATATTTTTAAATATTATTTATTTATTGCTGTCATTATTAACAACTTCAGTTTTGAGCTTAGAAGCAAGAGCTCGTCGTAGTTGCATTGCATCTGAGGGCGGCGGTAGCGGGTTCCCAGCGAGCGCTGCTTGGGCAATGCGCGCTGACTTCGGTCGAGAGGCTTGGTGACCTAGAATATTATTGGTTTAATACTTATTAGTTTTAAATTAATTTTATTAAGTGTTCGGAAAATTTATTGATGTTTTATGACAATATTTTTTTTTAGAAAGGACCTAATTAGACTTGTTAACTTTGTGTATTTTATTTACAAAAAATTGAGGCTATAATATAAATATAAACTTATAACAAAACATTTTCTTCGGTTCGGTTCGGTTCTTTATTTATAGCGCTTCGAGCGTGCCAGTTGAACACTAATCAAACATTTTCTTAGTAGTGAATTGGTTCGAATATTATTATTGTGGACTGTCAGGAACTACGGTACGGCAAATGAATAACGTTAAAGTAAAGTACGGTCGTAGAGTCGTGGCGGCTCCAAAATTTGGTTTTCTGGGAATAAAATAATTAAAATATAAAATATAATGTTAACAGTTATAAATATAATTTTTTTGATACCTTCAGATTCATTCTCGTTTTGCGCTGCACCTAAACGCTTCTCTCGCACTTGTTTCTTTAAACTGAGCAGTTTATCGCGTTGTTGTTTTAAATATTCTTGACGAGCCTTTATTTCCTCGTCAGTTACCTATAAATTGTTTTTTATAATGTGTGATTTAAGCTTAATATAAAACATTATTTGAGTTAACATTAATTAATTTCACTTAAAACTAGTTTTACAAAAAAATTATAGGAAAGTAGGTGTACTTTGTTAAATCATTCCATAGTTCTTGAATCTACAAATTTTTATGTAGGTATATACAGAGCTTAGAGAGAGTTAAATACCTCCACTTTTTTCACTGGTAATGGGATTTCTTCTTTTTGTATTATCTTTTCTTTCTTAATATCTAGAATTTCTTCTTTCTTATCGATGTGTTGCAATTTTGTTATTAATGTTTGTTTCTCAGCTACCACTTCTTCGGGCGGTACTTTGATTTCTTCTTTTACATCGATGTCTTGTAATTGTAATCTGCAATGGTTTAGAGGTACAATAAACAAAAAAATGTCTCGAAATTTTGTCAGCGGAAAGTTGGGAACGGAGTGTATCAACATTAGATACATGTAAAGCTAAAAAAATAAACCAGGTATAACCTATAATACTTCAAATATTGAAAAAAATGTATAAAGTATCAGTAAAAAGAAAAGATAACTATTTAAATTTTAAATGAATACTTATATATTTTTTTTACTTTATATTTCTACTTATAGCATTTCTAAATATCTTCTAATTTCCGTAGTAGTAAAATACTAAATATAGCAAAATAATACTTTTTTATTTCAGTCATGACATCATCGCAGTCTGGCCAGTCCGAGTCGCCATCACCAGGTGACGATTTTAAATCATCCGTTTGCGTAGAAAACAGGTTGGGCATAGTTCCAAATCTCTTCTCAATGAGTTCCAGTGCCTATTGGTAATAATATTAATATAAAAGTATAATATGTCTATTCGAATTATAGTAAAAAAAACTTATTGTTATTTACTTTCTTGTAACAATATAATATGCGAGGCCAGTTATGACACACAGGACAGGCGTGCGACTGTAAACGTGACAGGTTGTGGGTTCGATTCCACTCGAGCAAGTGAAAACTGTAATATTTTCATTTTCCTCGCTCTTTTAACGGGGCAAAGCACGGCGTTGAGTTCCTCCACTCAATGCCTTCAAATTTTGCTGGAAAGTGGGTAACGGAAGTGTGTTACTGGAAATATTATGTTCCTTTTTAAACGGTTTTATTTAGCTCACCCCGTTTGTTTATTTATTTAGTAAACTAACCTGTAACTGCAATTCAACATTCTTATGAGTCATCATTTTAACGAACATTTCGTAGTCGTTGGCGGCCCATATCTGTTCGAACAGGCGCTTGTGGAAGTACGCGGGCAGTCCGGCCAGGTCGTGTGCGGAGAGACGGCACGCCGCCTCAAATTGGTCTGCTGTTATCCCAATGTCATCCATAAAGGAACCCAGCATTACATCAACCTTAATAAAATTCCAAATAAGTATAATTAAACATGATTTATTATTTTTAAACTGGTAAAATTTCTTTATAGGTATGTTAAATAGCTTAAGAAAGTCACTCATAAAAGAAAATAAATAAGAAAAATTCTTAAATGAAATACGCAGCTATCTGTAGCTAACTTTATGGCAGCCACGTCTTTGTCGCTCGTACTATAATCTAAGTGATATATCACTCTGCAAATAAAAATGTCTTAAGTTTCTTCTAAATATATGCCACATACCAAGTTGCGGTACTCATCGTGTATCTTCTTGTATTCGGGACGATCAAGTACTTCTCCATCATCCGTAGGTTCAAAAGCTATAACATGTTCGACTTGTAAATTAATGATCTTTATAGAATATAGTGTATAAACCAAGACGTTAAAATTAGAATGAGTCTGATAAATTTCTAAATGATTTGCTAAAATTCAAAGCTAATTTTAAAGCGAGTTGCAGTTCGCAGAGAGTAAGTGACAGAGTGAATCTAGTGGTAGTTCACTGTGTTCTCCATTTTCCGTCTATTTTCAAAATAATTGAATGCAAATAAAAGAACGTTAGTATTTTTCATTTATAAATATTGCATCATTCCCACATTCACCGAACTGTTCCACTACGGTGTTATTAACTTGTATTTCAGGAGTTCTTTGATTGTAGCTTTCTTATTTATATTTAATTTACCACTTCGGGGTACTTTTTACACATTTTCGTAAATGAACAGGTAGCAAATGATACTTGTAAAAATCTTACAATTCCTTAATCATATTAGATTTTTTTCTAAAATAGAAGTATAAATGTTTAATTGCGATATTTTTTATTATTAACGTGACAATTTTAAAGAATACAATGGTTTTTTGCCGCGACCAA
The DNA here is from genome assembly GCA_018249835.1 of Heliconius besckei. Taxonomy (NCBI): domain Eukaryota; kingdom Metazoa; phylum Arthropoda; class Insecta; order Lepidoptera; family Nymphalidae; genus Heliconius; species Heliconius besckei. The sequence goes on along the minus strand of DWNA01000337.1, from coordinate 4,510 downwards.
ATTACATACTGCGACACTTATCGAAGTACCTAAATCAATAATACGTAGTAGAACTTTTTAAACAATAAAGAAATATTTTTTATATAAAAAAAAACTTACGGAGTGATTTTTCTTCAATGAACGTTTGTAAAGGTATATTCCATACAGGGCCATGTAAAAACCCCACAAGGGAATCAAATACCCATGCATTATTTTCTAAGTTATCCATAGTTATGTACACAATCTATTACCTCAAACACCGAGGGCATTACTAAATTATACAGAATAGTTAACACAATTACCTTGACATTAAGCTTGTATTTGTATTTTTGTTGTTATGGTTACCGTCTTTTTTTGCTTTTACCTACTGCAATTTTTGAAGAATTTAAATCGCATATCATAATTTCTTTGAGGTACGTATAACCAAACAAAATATTTGATGATTTAATGGTGCTTTAAAATATGTACTAAAAAAATTAGCTGCTTGTATCTCGCACACAGCAGGGTAGGCAGGAAATCTAGAGTTACGACACTCCATTCCCCACTATATATATGTATACTAGTTTTACATATTGGTAATATCGGGATCGCACTGCTATAATTATTAAAATGTAAATTTATTCTCTTTACGGTGTGTAGGTATTTTATATATCATACTAGTGGGCGCGGTGGCCTGTTACATGCAGTTTATGCCCATATCCATGTATTATCCGATATCCCCTAATAGTACCCAATTTCGAGACTTCTAGTGAGTTGAGTCCAACGTCGCGCTTTCACTTGCCGTTATGGGAAAAAGTACCGTAAATAAAGTCCTAGTGTACATTGATCTTACAAACATCCCGTTTGCAGTCAAATGCTTCTCAATATGTGATATTTTAACCAAATTTCAATAATTTTATTTATTAATTAAAATTCCCTACTGGTGCCATAATGATATAAGACTGAGGACTCAGAATATGAAAATACGCTAACAATAGGCAGTATTTTAATTATTACATAATATTTGATTTGTAGCTAGCAACATCAAGTTCGTAACTAATTATGACATTGACAGTTATTGTCAAATAGCGATAAACAAAGTCAATTTGTTATTACAACAAATTTTAAATTAAAATAGTTATTTATCAAAGATATGAAATAAATATAAGCAGAAATGTCTAATAATTACAAAATAATAACTCAAGATAATGTGAATGGTGTGAATTTGTCATTGAAAGTTGAGAACCGTAGTAATTCGCCAAATTCTCAAAGGTTTACTGTATCGTACAAAAACAAGGAAAAAAAATCGGCATGGCCAATAAAATCGTTGTTTTTAGCTATTATATTTAATGCACTGGCGCTTTGCTATGTACAAATAAGTGTACAAACAATATTAATTATTTTTATAGTGTTGTCTTTTCTTCTTTTTTTCTGGATTACTCATACAGTTCAGTCAGGTCAGAAAATAATTTAGTGTTTGTTGAAAAATATATATTTAGTTTCTAATATACTTATGCTTCAGAATAAATATTTCAAAATACATTTAATGGTGTGTTTTAAGATTTTTTTTTATTACAGAGAGTATACTAGTCATTCCAACTGTTGGTATACAAAGTTCAATTAAATATGTTTGTGGAAGAGAAGATTATTTTATACCATGGTCGAATATAGATGATGTCATAATAAATGAAGTTATAAAATTGGTAAGCATATTTGAAAATATGTTATGCTCACATAGTAGAATGTCAAAAATATATAGCTTATGTAAAATATGTATAATTTATTAAAACTTCTTTTTGCATAGCATAGTAGGAATGCAGTGTCAAATATTCTATCTCCACTTTCACCCAAGATATTCTATATTGAGTGAAAATCTTAATACCATGCTTTGTGATACCAGGGCAGTGTAATGAAAATAAATAATTTCCCTGAGGAATGAACCCTAAACAGAGTATTTGGCTTTAATCAAGATGTGAATGTCTCATTTATAGACCATGCCATAATGGCCTCCAAATAATATTTTTTTTAGATTTAGTAAATACTACTTCTCAATAATTCAATTAATATGAAAGTAATTGAATTTGTTACAGAATCGAGTTTTATATTTTCTAACATTAATAGTCAAAACTGGAAATTCTGCAGGACAATATACTGAGTCTACTAAATTAATACCATTATTTAAGGTAAATACAGATTAAACACAACATATAAAATACTATAATATATAAAAGAAAAAGCTTAATAGTTTCTTATAATTGTTAGTATAACTTTACAATTATTTGAAATCTTATTTACACACTGAGAAAAGGAAAGTATTTAGAAACTAATTAAAATATACATGTGCCAATGTCTAATCTTTTTTTACTTAAGATGTCTTGGACTTGGTTGAAAGAGAATTGAGTGCTAGTCTGACTACATAAAAATTTTAGTTTTTATCTATTATTATAGTATACAATTTAGCTCTTGTAGTTTTGATTCCCACTCGGGGGAATGACTTGTTACTTATTTTATATATTATTTCTTCACTCTGGAACCGAACCAAAAGCATGGTGTTCTGTTTTGCCACTTGCAATGCCTTGAAAATTCAACGGAAAGTGAGGAATTACTTTTATTTATTATAACAGTATATTGTGTTTTCATTACAGTACACCAAACCTCGATTATTAATGTTAGAGACTATTTACTCAGAACTGCAAGCATTGCTGACAGTTTCTTCAAGAGAGTATAAGGACATGGGCACTGGAGATATACAATAATATGGTTGACAAATCGTAGTCACCCTGATGTCAGCTGTAGATGGCTGTGCAGATTTGATTTGGACTTTTGATTATTTTGTTCCCGAGTGGATATTGCCCAAAAGTCAAGAGCCTAACTTCAAGGTGGCCATAAAGTATCACCCGTACTGTAAACGATTAAATTATTAGATAATGTATTTACTAAAATAAAATAGAAATAGTAGCTTCATTTCTTATAAATATGTATGATATACAAGATTTAAAGAAGATTTTAATTGTGAAAACTTAATTGTAAATCCAAATGTTGTAATAAAGTTATGAACTAGGTCGTCGTGGCGCAGCGGCACAAGGGTGTGACTGTAACGCGAGGGTTGTGGGTTCGATCCCCTGTCGCGGAAATGAAATATTTGTTTACGTTTATATTTCCATTTCTTTGCTCTGGTGCCGAGGCAAAACGCGGCGTTGAGTTCTGACACTCAACACGCCTCCATGCCTCCACTATTCGGCAGAAAGTGGAGAACGGAGTGTCTTAACACTAGGTTCCCTCTGCCTACCCTGCTGTGTGCGGAATACAGCGTAAAGCTGATTTGATTTTTTTGTGTACGTAAGTTATGTACTAGTTTAGCTTACTCAAGGACTTGCAAGTCTGGATGACTTATTTTGTAGACATACTTACTAAAACTATAAATATACTATAAGACACTACTAATTAATTAATTATGTAGAAATACCTTATCAGGTGGGTTATTTTGTTGAAATGAGGGAGCATTTGACTCTTAGCAGTGATTGTGGGTTCATTTCCCACATGAAATTAAACAATTTTTATTCCCTTACTCATGTAGCAACAGCTTAGGGTCTGCAAACTGAAAATGCAGATTCTCAAATAAGGACAGCAGAGTTGTTGAGAGTGGTTAGAAGATGTAAAAATACATTTATGCCAATGTTTATATGGTCAAGTAAGTTGTGTGTACAATATTTTTTTTATTATTGTGTTCACTTCTATGTTATTTATTGAATAATTTACTTTTTAATATTCTGTGTTATATTGATATTAAATAATTTGACGTAATTTTCGTTATTTTACAATTGAATTGTAATAAATAAAAGGCAACAGAAATTATATTAAACAATGTTTACCATAATACCTACAAAAAAATGTAAATGTTATTAATAAATGAATAAATAATGGTACAGACTAAATTTTCTTGTTTAATATGTTTTCTTGGCATATAGACTGAAGACAATAAAATAAAAATTTAAAAATTATGTACATCCGATCTTTCGCCGAATTCTGGATTGCGTGTTGAGTGGCAGAACTCAATGCCAGACTGTTGCCTCAGTGCCAGAGCGAAGAAATGAAAATATGTATAAGTAACCGAAAAAAAATCAAACCCAAAACCGTCGCGTTATTTGAATTTTTTTTTTTAAATTTATTTATTTAATATATTTTCTTTATTGGGCATAATTATTAGAACTTTATTTTTATTTAATTAATTTATTTTTTATTTAATTTCTTTGCGCCACGATGGCCTCTATATCAAGTGAATCTTACAGAAATTAATCCAACATGCGAACATTATGTGATATTATAAATTCAAATTTTACATCCATCTTACATTTGGTGTAATGATGATTAGCGTTTAACGCCGCGCCGTTTCCTTTGAAGCGAACGCTAACTAATTGACGGCGTGCAGTCTCCCGCAATACAACGTCGAATGGTCTCAATTACCTAATTAGATTCGGGATGTAGCAGCGAGACGTACGTTGATTGCGAAAATCGTTACCGTTTCTAGATGGCTTGCTTATAGGGTATTTGA
>DWNA01000336.1:0-25908 GCA_018249835.1 Heliconius besckei | reverse complement strand
CTTTTTGATTATTTAAGCTTATATATTTCTTACTAATTCTATTGAAAATTGAAAATAATTTCATAAATATATTTAATAAATATTCTTATAGTTGAAGCAGGCGTAGCCGCGTCCGGGTCCGCTAGTACAATATATTTCAGGCGAAACCATTTGTGACCAAAGCTTATACTATCGATTGAAAGCGTTAACTCTGATAAATTTTATCATATTGTAACATCATTGAATCGCTTATTCTGACTATCAGTCCTCGCCATTTAATTGTCTCATCACACACCCATAATGTATAGGCCTTTTAAGGAAACCTCACAATAATATAATTTCAAAAAATAGAACAAAAAAAAAATTACCAAATGAAATTCTAATTAAAATGGAACTTATTTGATGTTTTTTTCCCCAGTTCAAGAGGTGACGATAGTGGTCACCCAAGCGGTGACTGAAATTGTACCAAAATCCAAGTTCTTCACGGGCCGGTTCCTGACGATGCACAAACGACGTAAAAAGCGCCTCCTAACCAGATCGCTGAGTACGGAAGCCGCACTCCTGGATGACCTGCAACTTGGACAAGTGCAGGCAAGTGGACTACTGACTGACGCATAATGCCGCTCGTATATATTTGTTAACGTAAGTCGTTAAGCCTCATTTAACATTGCAAACCGAATTTATTTAGCGTCGCGCGTTACGTTGCGAAATAACGATGTCGTGCGATTATTCTTTGTTTTTTACAGCCTTGTCGAAATATGGGCATTACTTCTTAATACAAAAAGGAAAACGTAACAGTACCGTCACTGTCAATATATCCATCACTACACAAATACACTTCGATACTCGACTTAAATTTAAATAGATTTTGTTAATATTCACTGGGCATTCGCGTACGCGGCCTATGGTATGCGTATGCGCATATGATGTCGATAATATTGACTCCCGAACGGAGGACATTTGGCATGTCGCTTACTTCATTTTAATAGAAATAATAATATATAACTTATTAATTTAAAAATATTCTCAATATATATAACATTTATGTAATATAGTATGTAAAAAATATTGAGTAATAATAAATAAAATAATTATACGACGTTCGTACTATAATCAAGTTAACTAAAGCTACCTAGAGTATCCTAAACTACCCAGACTTTTTTTCTAGTTATGATTACTTCCATTGACGAATCTTATTTATTATTAATGACCTGGTTCTTAATAATTTAAATTAATAAAGCTATATATGAGTATATAATGGCTGAATAGCATATAAAACATTTGGATTTATAATTTTCGCTGTAACGAAAACAATCATGATTATGATGCTTATCACAAGTATAGGACTACACCCACAAACTATGTGAAGTCGTGAAGACTTCAGAAGCCAAATAAAAATAAATAAAGAGTTTAATAAACAGTATTGAAATTATTATTGACATCTGAAAATAATATTTATTTAAGTCGCATTTCCTTAAATTAAAGTAATGCCCATAAAATCTGTGACTTATTTGTTTACATACACTAAGCCAAAATTTTTGAACAATGCAAATGACTCTTAGCTTATTTTCATAACAATAAAAAATCGAAACATGATAACAGCTTTGCCGATGCTAGCGTTTATGGAACCATACAATCAATTGATAGTGACATCAATTTTAATTATCTATCTTTAATTATTAATTTTAGTTGCCTATATTTAAAAAAAATGTATGTGATCTCTGATAGAACGACATTTGCAAACTTTTAAATTAAGTTTAACTATTCTTAATACTTATTTTAATTATTTTATTCGGATAGAGAAAAGACCTAAATTTTTTATTTTTAATCTTTTTTTCCGAGTTTCTAAGTTGTAATGTTGTACCTGTATATTTTGTAGGATTTTCTAACATAATTTATTTGAAATATTAGCGAAATAGCTGTGCGATATTTTAGAGCGCATTTATGTACAGCTTTGAATTTTGTGTTAATTTTAGTAATACATTATAAATAACTTTATACTTCTTTGCAGTGCATCTTGCGACAGTCTGTGACGTGGAGGTTCAATGCCTTCACCCTAGAAACCGTCTCCGGGGGTAATGTTTGTTTAATTCTATAATATATTTTTTTAAATCTTGTTAGAATAATAATATTTTATGATAAATTCCAAAATGTATGGTAGAAGTTTCAATTGGTCATTCATTATATGTTTAAGTAATATTTGCAATATATAAAACTTTTATCGATTTTTCAACTTTATTAGAGCTAGTTTAACTTTAGTTACTTTTACGAATGGATGGAAAATAGAAAACAAAATGATTAGTAGGGAGAGTACCTATATCTCTATTCTGCTTATCGCAAGAGAAGAGTAAACATAAAAAATATAATTATGTAAACATTAATTAAACTTGACTACTTAAAGAAATTAAAATTGACTATAAAGATATCATCTATGAGTTAGATATTTACGAGGTAGGTATTTATTAATTTTCTAGAATATTTGCTATAGTATTCAGTTAGCACTTTAGAAACGTGGCCAATGCAATTTGCGTTAGCTTAGAAAATCGATGTCTGTGTAATGATGTCTAATATAATGAAAATATATTTTTCTTTTATTCCATTTGCTATTATTATTTTTCTTTTACTTATTTTTGCTATACATTTCTTAGGCACAACCAATATTGTGTTCTAACAAATTCTATTACATCTGACTAGTCAAGTTTTTTAATCTGTGTGACGGACTCCTCAGTAGGATCATTTAAAATATAATTAATGTTCATTACAAACTGCTGGCTATATTATACTGGTTAGAAGTGTCAGCGCTCTTTTTACGGGAACAGCGTATAGGGTAAAATATTTCTTCAAACCCATACCTAAAGAAATTAATTAAGATACCTAAGTAAGTAAGATTACATTTCACTTGTACTTGCTTAATCTAAAGTTTTTATTTAAAAAACACAGCATTACACAGCTGTACCCGCTGGTGGGGCATTAGCGCGGTTCTAGTTGCTCGTATTACCTCGAGCCATCGTTATCGACCTCATTTCACGTCTCCCTTACGTTCGCGATGCGTGGTCTATCCTATTTAGTGCCCTTTCCTAATATGTAATAAATGATTAAGATCAGTGGGAGGCCTAATTAAGACCACTTACAGATAATTAATTGAACTAAATTGGAGCAGATATTAAATGTATACAATGAGTACTAATGTAGAATACACTCGCCTTAGTTAAATCGATTACTTTCTTTATTGGCATATTATTGATAAATGCCTTAAAAAATATATGATACGTTTGTAAATATGCCTCACTAGGGACCCTAACGTGGTTTCGCTCGCTTAAACTCAATATATGCTTTTATTATACAGGAGGAATTAATTTTACATTTTTAAATATAAATTGTTATACATTTAAACATGTAAAAAAAACAATTCCGAGAGTGAGACTGATTGAATCGGACCCGCTTAATAAATCTTACCCTATACTTTAAAAGTAAAACTCGGTAGAAGCCACTGCTGTAGTAGCCCATAGTGGTAGTAAGCCTCTCCGTTCGTCCGAAAACAACTAAATTCTAGCTAAATTTCTACCTCGGATTGGCCAATATGCATTTGATAGATGGCGTTTTGGTAGTAAAGTGAACGGATAATTTGAATGTAGTAGAATAGGATGCTTCTTATCATAATTAAAATTAGAGTTTTGGAGTCTCCAACACCAATAATATTACCTTTCTCTCCCGGCCGTTGTCATGGCCATGGCCGACGGGGAATGGTCGTCTCCAATGACGCCTTACTTGCATGCTTTTCTTGGCGTTCTATGGTTCTACATCAGATGAACCATTCTTCTAAATCAATTATACCCGTTATCTTTGTAGATTAGGTTTCTAATAGATATACAATAAAAAAGTTTGTTTCAAAAAAACAGGCAGATGAAAATTTAAATAATGATAGATTCATACTGTATTATTATTTTGGGCACAGTTCTGTTTGAGGTTTCTTACCTCAAAAGAAAAACAGAACTCTCATAGGATCACATTATTATCCTCCTGTCCGATGTATCCGTTTGTCAGGACCATAATTCTCAAGACCGCTTGGAGGTATCTAGCTAAAATTAATATTAACATAATCAAAACAGGGATATAGGGACAACCGTCAACTTAAAACATAGGTACATTGGTACGCCACCGTCGATGGGCCAGTCCGACTGCTTGCACTTGAGCGATTTTCGTAAATATATATAATATACAAACATAATTTTTCACTTTAAAATAAAAACACTGCAACTGTTATAGGATCACTTTAAAAACCTTCGATTATTATCTCAAAGTATTTGAAAATTTCAAAGGAGATGTTATTTAACTTGTTAGTCTCTTGTTTATAATGGATATTATTGGTAAAAAACCTTGTTAAGGTTATACGGTTTTTTCCTTCCAAACAGGGTCATTGAACATTTTCCTACTATGCTTAAAGCATAAATTTGTGCAAATAAATTATATAAATAAATATTGCCAATGAAAACAAATTTAAAATAATAATTTGGAAAAAGAAACTAGTTATGTTGGCTCATGGCATGAGAACGATACAGGTAAACGCTTGATCAGCATTCGGAGTATGTAACGCGAATCCCCTCATGCCATGGGAAACACACGTTATGTTTTTAGTATTAAATATTCTATATTTTATTTTTTTTGTCGACTAGAGCAAACACTTCTGTTTGGTCGATTCACTAGTTAAGTTTAATTATAAAAACATACAACTCTGTTCTAGTTTTAATTTAAATAAATTTAAAATTAACTTGTTAGTTATTTTTTTAAAAGCCCACTCGCGCTCCCGTTAACTTGTATAACTAATAAATATTAGTATAATTTATTTGTTTGTTAATTACAGGTTTCACAAAAACAGTGACGTCTATAATTATTAAATTATATTTTTTTCAGCTTCTCGTATACCGTTCGTTGCCATTGCATCGCGTATGTCACTTTATAAATACAATAGTGTATATTTATATTGTCAAATTCATAGTAGGATGTGTAATGTTTTGTTTATTGATTTAATGTACTTAATAAGCATTAATATTGATAAATATTGGCTTTCTGCACTTCTACATAGAAAACAAAAAGTATCCAAAATTTCATACTCCTCTTAGCTATTCAAGTACTATTTAACATTAGTCAAAATAATAAATTAGATATAATAAATAAGTTTTCATGTCAAATATATGAGAGTAAAGAACCAATAATAATAAAAAATGAAGGCAGTTTTACTTGAGACGGCGCTTTTTGTGCGGAGGTTCCTCTCTCTGGAGCTCTAGCCACCGCTGGCTTGGACCCTTGTCCCGCCCTCGGAAAAGTGGTTTTTTATATTTTTAAATGTATTTTTAATAATAATTTATATTAAAAATTTAAAATTTATTCACTAATTTAATTAAAGTATATTCTAAAAAATGAAACCCAAAATATAAAACACAGTTTGTCTATGAATTTTGATAAAATGTATATAATTTAATAAATTCTACTATAAATACAAAGTCGTCGTCGACTTTTAATTAAAGTCTCCTACTGTATGTGGACTTAATTTTTATTATAATTTTAACATTATTTTTTAATTATTAAAAATATTTAAATATACTGTAGACAAGTGAGTTTAATATTTAAATTTAAGCTTACCGGCCGTTCCCACGTTTGATTTAGCACAACTGAAGTCACGGCAACCGTTGCAACCGTAAATAACAGACAATACGAAGTTGTGAGGAATTTCGACGTTTCAATTTCATGAATGCGTTTTATTTTAGACTACCTATTTTGATTTTAAAAGATTTACTTACTTTTTTATCTTAAATATTCTTTTTTATAATGTAAACAATTTTCTTCACTTTCTTTTTGCAAATATCGCATTAACAAATTGTCTAGTTCTTAATATAATTTTTAAATGAAATATTCTTCTTTAAATTAAAATAAAAACAATATAAAAGCGTTAATAAATTCTATTATTACTATATTTTTTAATAATTATGTGTATGTTAGAAGAGTTACTTTTGGATTTTATGAAATTAGATTTTTTTTTTATATATTTAGAAATAGTTTTATTATGTTCTTATATATAAATATTGAAGTTTTAATTAACATATTACCTAATTTAATGATTATATCTCATTTCAATTAATTAACACACATGTTCTGTACAGGTCGATGCTTGCCAGTGCTGTGTATTCATCTTTTTCACGTCTATGGGCTGATAACGTATTTCAAATTGGACATATTGAAAGTTTTCAAACTGATCAGCTTAATCGAGCAAGGTTACCGGAGCACCAACCCTTACCACAACACTGTCCACGCCGCCGATGTCACTCAGGCTATGCACTGCTTTTTGCAACAGAAGAAGGTGAGCGTGTGCTTTTCATATATTTAGAATAATATGCTTCATCTAGTCATAGAAAACTACTTCCACTATAAACATAATAGTATAATATATAGTAACAATAATAATACCGTCCCATTTATCTACTTGTTAAGCTTATTTTATTGCACTCAAATTGTTTTACAGTAAAATAATAAAATATTATGTTAAATTTGGTGTTTTCAAGAAATCATAAGGAACTTATTATTTCCCAATTGGCTTTATTAGAAGATAGCCGGCCTATAGTCCAATGATTGTCCTGATAAAAGCGAGTTTTAACTTTGTCTAGGTCCTCCATTAATTGGATTACGATGCTTCTGTAAATCATACGTTTTATATAATTGTACTTTAATTGACATTTTGAGAAATTAGAAAATAATTAGTTATTTTTAAATGCACGTCTTATCTTGTTTACAGCTTCTATTTTAATCCCGAATTGTATCGTTTTTTTTATTGGTCTGTCTGTTAGTCTAAAAATGGTCCAATTGAAATTTACTAAACTTCACCGTTGTTCAAACGAAGTGATCCATATATCACGTCAAAAAGCTTGCGCGCAAAGCTATCCGCTTTTAAAGTGAGTGTATTGTTTCGTAGTAAATATCCATTCCAATATCACAATACATTTTCAAAGTGAACGACACTTTGAATAATTTTACTGAAATATAACAAATGAGCCTGTGAGCCGTTCATCGCACACATTGACTAACTCTAATTTATGAAAACATTAAAATTTCAGTGGTTGCACTTGGTATAATTATAGCTTATTAATTAATAATAAAATCTCTCCTAAACATTTAAACCATTAAACAAAATTTTTAGGGTGCCGTAACTCAAAAGATAAAAACGGAACCCTAATAGGATCACTCTGTTGACCGTCTGTCAAGACCATTTATTTTTTGACGGAACAGTAATGTGCTCAGCTTCAAATTGTACATTTAAGATGTGTTAAATTTCCTAAAATTCAAAACGTCGAAAATAGTCTTTTTAATAAGAGTTCTTTAAAGTTTTGTATGGCTTGTATTTATATGGCTTACTAGCGGACGCACGCAGCTTCGCATGCTTATTTACACGCTTAGGGGTGAATTCTAATAAACCATGAAACACGTCTTCAATGAAATATTTTATGAGTCTAAGTTTCAAATTTTATAAAAATCGGTGGCGATTTAAAGATTTTTCCATACGAACTTTTAACCCTTAACCCTATTTCACCCCTTTAGGGATTAATTAATTTATCTCAGTTCGGTTATCTATACCGATGTTATACACTTAAAATATCGTAATTTTAATCATTTGAGATTTTATTTAATATTGTTCGCAAAAATTAATAATTATTAAATATAGAAAAATGTTTAGTACACGCGCACGGGAAACTTTAGCTACTTTTTCTAATATTAAGAATTTCCTTCAGTTACTTTTACTTCTTTTGTTTGTTCGTTTCGGTTACTCAGATATTTTTTCTAATAATAAATCTCCACTTATTATTATTTTTTAACTTATTTTAATTATTTAGGCTTATATTTTCGCGGGCGTAGCCGCGTCCGGGCCCACTAGTTATTAAATAAATATTCATTTATATTCAAACACAATACATATTCAAACGGGTGAAATCGCAGCACACGCACAATCGTGAGCCGCTAGTATATAATGTATCTATTCAAGTCTTTGCTTTAAGCACTTAGAATGAGAGTCCAATTAAGAATTTCCAAATGCTACGCTTTTTACTTATGATGTTAAACTCGTTCAGATTCGCGATTTCTTGGAGCCAGTTGAAGTTATGGCGTCACTGTTGGCCGCCATCGCACATGACCTGGATCACCCTGGCGTCAACCAGCCGTTCTTGATCGCGACCTCTAACCATCTAGCAGCACTTTATGAGGTATGTATCGCTTACCTTAAGTAATTTATTGTTTAACTCTATTTGTCAATTTTTAATACTAAATCAGCTTCACGCTGTATCCCGCACACAGCAAGGTAGGAACCCAATGTTAAGACATTCCGTTTCCCACTTTCTGCTGAATTCTGGAGGCATTGCGTGTTGAGTGGCAGAACTCAACGCCGCGCTTTGCCTCTACACCAGAGCGAAGGAATGGAAATATAAACATTAATAAATATTTCACTTCCTCTAGTCGGGATCGAACCCACAACCGTCGCGTTACAGTCACACCATTTTGCCGACGGCCTCGAATACATTAATACTAATATACTCGTAAATAATTTAATCATTAGAATTTTATTATTAATTAATTTCATTCAATTTCATTAAATTCATAAATATGATATGTTAGACTCAATTTTCAACTTCATTATTGTATTTCAACATTCAATATTTCCCAGTAATCAATGAGAAGAAAACGGCTTTAAATCATGTAATCGACGTTCTGCAATTACGGATAATTTGAAATAACCAACGTAGACCGTTGTTTAGTTCACTATACCACTCAACATTTGCCGGTGTAATCGAGTGCCACTCGCGTTTTAGCTTTATTAGATGTATGACGTTTGTATTAATTTACATTCATTCATTACTCACCATAGATAGACCTGTTTAGTTCCTTATAGTTGACAAATATATAAAAAAAAACAAAATTTACCAAAAAATAGCTAACAACTACAAAAATTGTTCCTGTTAATTTCTTAGGGAAACAAAACTACCTTAATTATAGAGCTCTTGAACACACCTACCCAACTGGGAACCCAACGTCGCACTTTGCAATAACGAAGAAAATTCAAATATTAAATATTTTACTTCCTCGAGTGGGAATCGAACCCACCACCTGTCGCTTTCACGTCTGCGCTACGACTGGCCTTAATTCTATTACGTTATATTTAAAATTTTATAAAAAAAATTAAATATTTAAGGACGCGTCTAGATTGGATACATTATTGTATGGCACAATTCAAAGAAATAAAATCTAAACTAAATAGATATACATTCCAATTTTATTATAACTATAAATTTATAACTAAATTTATTCTAAGAATAATTACTTATAACATTTAGAACCATTCCTAGACAAGGACTTACTGCTTGTTTAATTCTTGTTAAAAATGTAACAAATAGTATTACATAATTTTTACAGAAACGTACCTTATGCCTAGGAATTTTTATTTAAATATTATTATTATTATTATAAAATTGAAAGTTTCATTTAAATAAGAATAACCAACCAATCGATGTGAATCGATCTTTGTGCTTTCAACATTACCTTTTTCCAGAAGAAACGACTTTAAAAGTTTTTTTTAATTAATAGATTTCCTTAAATGTTTATAAGTATAGTCAACTATGAGAAGCTGTTGTGGCGCAGTGGAGTCTACCTGACTGTAAACACGGTAGTTTTGGATTGGATCCCGATTCGAGGAAAGAATTATATTAAAGTTATTTCCATTTCCTTGCTCTTGTAAACAAAGCACAGCGTTGAGTGCTGCCACTCAACAAGCAATCTCGACAATTGTGTGGAAAGTGGGGAACGGAGTGTTTTAACTCCCTCTACCTAAGCGGGAAAAAGCGTGAAGATGTTTCGTTTTGTCGACAGTCGACAACAGTAGAGTTATCTAATATTTTTTCCCTATTTATATAATTGTAATGTGAATATATTTCAGTTTCATTGTCATTCAGAAAATATTTTTATTTTTACTTAGAATACATCTGTACTGGAAAATCATCATTGGCGCTCGGCCGTGAGCTGCATCATTGAAAGTCGCCTATTCGAAGGCTATGACATTAGCCCTCTAATTGAAAAGCAAATCAGCTCTCTCATCCTGGCTACGGACATTACTAGGCAGCAAGAATTTTTAACACAATTTAAGGTAAGAAATAAAATTTATCTCTACTAGTAGCTTACAAGTAAATTAATCAATTTATGTTGTTCATAGGCATCTTGCTATTCTGTACTTTTCACATAGGACCTAGAATATTCAGGATGTAGTTAAAACTGAAACCATGTAGCGTTTAGTAGGCTTTCAAGAAACATAACTTTATTTAATACTAGCGGCCCGCTCGCGGTTACACCCGCGTGGACTATGTTATTATTAATTTCTGTCTCCATGACTACGTCCTAGTGACGTCTATGCAAAATTTGAGACTCCTAGCATTTGTAGTAACGAAGTTTCATACAAACTTTCGACCCCAAAAATAGCTCCTATGGAAAATTTGAGATTCTAGAACATGTAGTTTCTGAGATTTCGTGATGAGTGAGTGACCTTTCGATTTTATATATATAGATAACTTTGCTTAAATTAATGCACTCTTACCATATAATGCCATTAACTGTCATTATGGTAGTTTTTGCTCGAAATCCATACTTTTACGAAATTTAAACATAATACTATAATAGTATTATGTTTTTCCTTTTTGGAAATATAGATTTTATTATCATCAATGAATTTAATAAAACTATAAATAAAGTTTAATAATTTTAATAGATTAATTTATCATAAAAGATTCTAGAAAATATTCCAGTCCACTTTTCCAGCTTATACTTCACTTGAGTGTGAAGTGAATCATCAATTAGAGTTATTCACTTATATTCTAAATTATTATTAAAACTTGAGAGCCTTAACATTCAATACTATGAACGGATATTTTTAACAAATCTAACTAAAGTATAAGATAAAAAATGGGTCAATTATTATTATGTCTTTATATATATGTAGAGTCGATATTAAATATAATGGATGGTGAAAACGTGAAATTAAGTATACTAACTGCACTCATCACTTGGGCTGCAACATGTGCAAAGTGCAATGAAGTAATATACTATATATATTATGTTATACACACCCAATGCCAAAACTATATCACGATATAGTTTATGGATTCTACAATTATATTGCTAGAGGCAACTTCAACTAAAACCTCAATATTTCATATTCATTCGCCGCCTAGAGGCTATTTATTAATATTTATAAGGTCTTGATATCAAATTATCAATCAAATGATACCATTGAAGCATACATTAATATGCTTCAATGCAATTACTCTATCAATGCAATACAATGTATTAAAATGTAGTAGCTACCTACATTTTTATTATTATAAGAGACTTTTATTGAGGCCAGTCCCAGTTTGATTTCCACTTGAGGAAATGAAAAATTTTATATTTTAATTTCATATCAGAGCGACCTGGTAACGAGACAAAGCACTCCAGAATTCGGCGGAAGGTGGGGATCGGAAGTATTTTAATGGCAACAATGTGTCTAACTTAACAGTATGTTCCCTCTAAAGGAAGCGTGAAGCTAAAAATGATAATAATAAGTTTTTTTATATATCGTTAATGAAATTATAAGTAATTTTAATTTGCGTGACCTACATTTATCGATGAAAATATAAATTACCTTCGACTACTTCTAATAACTTCTCGACGAAGTATTATCCTATTAAATTTCCTTTGAACAATACAGTTGAGTGTAAATTTGAAGTAGTTTTAAAAAGTTTATTTAATACTAGCGGCTTCGCCTGCTTGAACTATGTACATGATTATTCATTTAATAAACAGAATTGACTGACAACTACGTACTGACACTACATTTATTAGACTAGATGCTATATTTATTAGAGTAGATTTATGACCCATGCTATGCTGCCTCCATTTATAAGCAAAGTAAGCAAACACTTCATTCTCCGTTTTCTACCCAAATACTAGTCACTACGTGTTGATTAGCAATTCATCGCTTAAACGCCTAACTCTTAAATATAATTTCTTTCGAGTGGAGATCGAATTCACAACCATCATAATAATTATATACCAAATTAGATAGCGTATAAATATAAGTGTAAAATTATGAAAAGAATGTTAAAACTATTAACAATCCACGTGTTCACTAGTATGGAATACATTTAGGTAGATGGCAGATTTATAAATGGGAGTGCGATTACAATGGAGCAGCTGTTCCCATAAGGCGTTTTCAGATGAAACTATACAATAATTTTATATCGTACCGATATGATTATGATAAATCATCTTTTTTAGCTACAAGATAACCTAGTGTTAAGACACTCCGTTCCCATTAAGACACTTCCGCTCCCCAATTTTCGCTGAATTCAGCAGACGCTCTTGTTTTTCTTGTTTGAAGTGACGGTTCTCACCGCCGCACTTTGCCTCTGTCTCTCGACTTCAATTAATTAATACAAATCAGCATTTATATTTTATAAGAACATTACTATAGGAGAACCCACAAATTTATTACTAAGCTTGCCTTATGCCGAAATTGTCTAATAAAAATTACCATAATGTCATATTCAATTACGAATCCATATAAGTTCTTCCTAATGCCACTGATATAGCAGTTGAAAATAATTTGTGTCTTGCTGTGGAATTTGGGTTTGATACTCACTTTTTACCCGATTTGTTTGTCCTGTTTGCATGTTCATCTGTTCCCTCATAACTTCTAGATTCAATCTATATACACAAATACAATTCAATCTAAGTTATCATAATTAAACAAATGAGCAAATGGCCGTGGTCGTATGCCTACTGTAGCAGAAAATACTAATTATAATAAAATAAAATTAAAGTGGCATACGATCACATCTATCCTTTAAACATATTTCTAACAGTGTGACGAATAAAAATACGTTAAAAAACAATACGTGTAAGTTGTTTAGTTAATAATCAGGAAATTTTTATTAGTTTGTACATAATAATTTCAGTGGAGACGATTTTCTTGTTTTGTACTTTCTAAGCGTGTTTTAATTTTTTTTTTTTATAGGATATTAAGGTTGCGTGTATTTCTTTGTTTTGTCATACATACTAAATAAAACTATGTTGCCGACACAATTATCGAATATAGCCAAAGGCGTAGGAAGGGGGAGGGCCAGGTAGTCCGTGCTCAACCCAGAATAGACTGGTGGCCACCCCAGATATTGTAGAAACAAAAAAATTGCTCCAAAAAATTATAAAAACAACATTTTCACGGGCATATCTGTGCAAAGCTAAATCCAGACCATACCACAAAATATCTCTTGAAACGCCAATGAATATAAGCAGCATTTATTAATATAAATTCATAATATTATTCTACCTATACTTGACAATCTTATTATTATAACATTATTCTAATTCTAACTTTATTAATTTATTAATATTTTCTCGTTCGTATGAAGTCAGCCTCTCTCATACTATTACGTAGCGGCGCGGCGCCCTAAAAAGAGTTGTTTGCTCCCCGCTGACCGTATTTTAGCGTATGATCCTGACTTGAATACACAACGAAGATGTTTTCGCTTGCGTCTCCGTATTTCAAGACATTATAATTTAAAGGAACACTTGTTGTAAAATGTACTTTACTATAATATAATAGTTAAAATTTTACTAATATCAAAGTATCTATACTGTAAATAATAATCAAACGACTACTCGTATGTTCATCTTTAAGGGGTAAGGGAACTGTAAAGGGGACGGTGCCTAATGATACGGATACAACGTAAATCATGTCCACGTTTCTATTATCTATCACATCTCTATATATAATAAAACAGTAAAAATATTTTGTCTGTACTGTTTTTGGTATTTTTGACTGAAATGGATAGAGGGACACTTAAAAAGAATAATAGAAAGCAAAAAATATATTTTTTTAATTTCTTGTCTGTCTGTCTGTCAAGAGCTTTTATCTCAGGAACGCTTGGAGATATCGAGTTGAAATTAAAAAATATATATTCAGATCTACGGTCCTTTAAAAGAAATATTAATATATATTTATATATATATCATATATTTCTTTTGATTTGGTTTAAAATTGGTTTGCATTGTTTCTAAAACTACCATATACACATGTTTCGTAATGTAGCTATCATATAAGTAGGTTAACTTAATTTGACAAGTAGCTTATATCTGTGATGACAAAGTTACGGATGTTGTGCAGTTCCTGCTCGGTATTCTCGCGACAATCGCGACAAGAAAGTTTGCGAAGCCATGGCAATACGCAATGCAGAGACATTATACATATTCCAAGTGTTTCACGGCGAACAAAAGGAGGACATATCCAAAATTTATATTCTATACTTGTACAAGCCAAGGTAATTACATCAATCGTCATAATAATATAAAAATATTTGTGTTGTTGTGAAGATCACTTAAGATCACCATCGATCAACATCGGAAATAATTGCTCGTCAGCGTGATGGGATTTTATGGTGAAATATGAAAGAGGTCTGAAAATTTGCTTTTACGTACATATGCAATAAACAGAGCCTCAAAAAGTTGTAAAAGTATTCAGAAACTATTATTCCATGGATCCTATTATTTCACCGTGTGAGTGCTGGGCCACGTTGCATGAAGAACAGCTCGAAGCAGCACCTGAGATTTGAAGTCTAATTGTAGATTTTAATTATCTCCTTAAATGCGCTTTAAAGCGGATTCACTCTCTCTCCTTAAGCAAATAATGAGCGTTTGCCTTATCTCGTAATATATAGTAGTAGTTGGTTATATTTGAAATACGCAAAATATTTTTCAACATATTTTATTAAATATTATGTAGAATTTAACAAAAGGGACAAACACAAAGAACTGTATTTTAACAATATGCTCTTCACCGTCTCTTGAGCACGTGTAAGTGTGAACGAATTTCTATAAATATAACACCGCAAGGACTAATATTTCCAGGGCTGAGAGGATAAAGAGATTATATATACGCAAGCGTTTTATGTTGTTTTCTTTCAAATAAAATATCATAATATTGAAGGTTTACATTTCAACTGTGTCCGTCTATTTGTACTGACCAATTTTACTAGAAAAAGTAATAGTAAAAGATATTTCGGCAATCATAGAATAAATTAAATTTAAATAACTTCATCGTCTACCAGTATAATCTTACAATTAAAGAGACAATTATGCACATTGTACAATACGCACCTCTTACAGAGTATGTCAGATCGTGAGCAGTTCATTCTCACATGCTCGGTTAGGATATGGTCTATAGATAACGCACGTTTCGCAACAAGTTTCGCAACTCCGACGCATGTCGCATTCGCCTCTAACGGCAAAACTAATCGTCCACAGTTAAGCAATATATGTATAGTGAAGTCAGATCTCGTTATATTTATTAACTAGCGGCTCGCCCTCGGATTCGCCCGCGTGAACTACATGATAATTCATTTAATTAACTGAATTGACTGACAGTGAAATGTCAACACATTTGATGGACATCAACATGTCAATGAGTAATTTAATTTACTCGTTCAGAAACAGCCTTAAATGCTTAATTATTGATTTGTGTAAGGGTTTATAATATTGTTTGTAAAATATCTGTAATGATTGCATATTAGAAAATATACCCAAAACGAATCGAATAATCCAGTATCGAAATCGAATCCAAAATAAGTAATTGAATCAGTACTTTCAGAGATTAGCGTGATCATAGACAGACAAGAAATTAAAAAAATATATTTTTGCTTTCTATTATATACATTTATGTCAGGCAAAATATTTTTACTGTTTTCTTATATAAGAGATATAACAAAATAATAGATAGAAGATGTAACGCTTCCAATCAGTAAAATTAGGACTTGGCACTGTTTAAATTTATTGGAAATTGGAAACATCACAAATTGCTTCTTGAGCTTTTAATAGAACAAAGTAATCTCGGACATTGATAATGAAAATTAATATTTATGCTTACATGAAACAAATAAAATAGTTATATATTATAATATACATTCAGTGCAAAGAAAAAAAAACGTGAGACTATATCATAATTATTATATACCTGGACTATCATCTCATTATGGCATTTTTAGGCTTTACAGGCGGTAACTTTCACAGAATGACCAATGCCCAAATTGAATTAATTGCAATAAAATTCAATGAAAGTACTATAATTTATCAATAAAGGTAGAGTGCGACAAGACTCTGTATGAGTTATGTACAGACAAATAAAAAACTAAAGTTACAGAAAGATATTTGTATCGAACACAAACAGGGTAAGTTAGAAATGTGCTGCTTTTATTGCCTGAATTTTTTTTTTAAACTAAATTAATTAAACGATTATTATAATGTTAGCGCTATAATCTTTTTGTCTCTTCTATTATATCTAGACGTTACTTTAAGGTTATTCAAAATGTAACATTAGAACATATTTAGTTCAATTGTAATCCCATAGAGACTATATTATGTACATACAATGCATTGTTGGCGATAAAGTTACCGATCACAAATTGTACCACTTATTACTTCTGATCGTAATGCTACAAACAAAACCAAATATTTTACAGGGGCCTAACAAACCCGAATGTTTCCACGTTATATATAAGTTTCTTTGGTCATAGCTTAAGAATATATTATTTCTTTAACCTGAAGTTTTATTTTAGGCTTCTGTCACATTATAGCGCGGTAGGCAGAGGGAAAATATCGATCAGATTAGTCTCTTCTATAGTGGTAGCGAAAATAGATAAAAAAAATGTTATTATGCAATAATAATACCTACTTACATACGATATTTTAATTTTGTTTTGAAAAGTCAAAGTCAAAATGAAGTAAATTTCTCTTTCTTAAACGTTTAGTATTCGCGAAACCGAGGATTTAATTACATGTATTAAATCACTCGGACTTGCCATCATAATAACACATTTATGTTTTTTTGAAGTATCTAGTGCGGCGACCTCGTAACGCTAGAATGAACTAAGAAGGGAGAATCAGTAATGGATCTTATGTGGGCCATGGGCATTTTTAAATACGGAACCTCGACGATGTACATATTTATAAGACTCAGTTGATTTTATTAATAAACTTTTATAACAGTTTTAAACTTTTAAAGTATATTTATAAATTTTTCATATGACCGACGTGGCGCAGCGTGTGTCACAAGGCGGTCATTGTAACGCACGGTTGTGGGTTCGATCTCCACTCGAAAAAATGAAATATTTATTTACATTTATATCTGCCACTCAACACGCAAAGCCTCCAGAATTCGGCAGAAAGTGCGTAACGGAGTGTCTTAACACTAGGTTCCCTATGTTTAGGGCTAACACTAGGGTTTCCCTACCCTGCTGTGTGCGGGATACATCGTGAAGCTAATTTTTTTTCATATGGGATATATACAAAAAAAACAAATCGTATCAATAAAATAAATATTTTAGATGCCATCATAGTTTTTAAATACGAGAAAGTGCGTAGGTGTGTGTAAGTCGTAGCGTCGTGCGTGGTGGGACTCGCGAATGTCAACGGGCGGCGAGGGCTAGCAGCTATCTATTATCTACACTATAATATTATAAAGCGTGTTAATATGACATTTAAAGTATACGATAAAGTAGTCTTAACCTTTAAGTACCGACGTGCGGTCTGACAGGCCCTGGCATATTCACTTCTTAGTGTACCTCTTTCCCCACAAAATAGTTACTAATAACTATTGATTGACACCGGAACAGGCAGTGTTATTTGGTCATTAATTACGTTTTGAAATTCCGATGCGGACTCTCAGACCTCACGTTGGTACTTACGTAAGTTGTATGCTTTGTTATAGGAAATTGTTATTTGCCCGTAAGGAGGAAGTGGCATGAAAGAGCCAGTTTACTAAATGAAGCAAAAAAGTACACTTTTAATTAAAGAAATTAAGATTTTTTTTCCTCAAATTATAATTTATTTATTAAACTAGGTAATTTCTTACGAAATAACCCTTAAATACAATAAATAATCAATAAAATATTTATTTTAAAAAAAATGTGTCATTTGGCTCTTTCATAACATTTCGGCATTGAACGAGCCATTAAAAGTTATGAAAGAGCCAGTCTTATATTATTAGGTATAACAGTGAAAATTATGCTAAACAATATTAAATAACGATTTAATAATTCTTATTAAAAAGTCATGTTTTTTTTAATTCTATCATTTCAAGTAGATAATTCTAACAAACTTTTTAATCTTATATTATTCAGACCAACAACATTATATTATTTTATTTATATTCTATTTTTCTTAACATTATATTATTCTTAACATTATACAATATAAAATCTTTGCAGTGCTTAATTTCTCAAAAAATGTTTTTACATTACGTTTTATTAAAACTTATTGCACGGGACAGTGAAGTATTTTCAGGTTTTCTCAGAGTTGAATCTTTATGCTTCTTCATGAATCCTTTGAGCCAATCATCACTTGCATTTTCAATTTCTTTCCACTTATCTAGGCAGAAACCATTGGCCATGGCTAATTTAATTCTTCAATTACTGATTTTCCGGGCCTTTTTCGTTTTTTCTTTCGGCTCTTTCACAACTTATTCAATAAAAAAATGTAACCTCCAAAATGACAACGATATCAAAACTTTTCAAACTCAATTTTAATGCAGTTACAAGGCCGAATATATAAACTCAATCTATATTCCAATTACCCGTATTTGTTTACAATGAAATACTAAAAAACAACTCAAAGGAGGTAAAATACTTACTTTGGTATGCCAAAAACTTCAACTCGACGTATCGGCGTCCGTTAGTTCCGATGAACTGTAAATTTTTTGTAGGTGGCGGGAAATCAATATTGCCATTTAAAAATAAAATATTGTAACGAATCCGTTCCTAAACTACTATAATATTGCAAGTGGCTCTTTCAAAACATGGCTCCTTCATGCCACTTCTCCCTTATATGAACTATGGAGAATCACTGGTGTAGTGATTTCCGATGGTAAGCAAAATTGTTGTATGATGGACTTGCTTTGAGATTTTTTTATGAAAATTAATTGCGAGTCTAAGATGTGCAGTAAATCATTGCTTACTGCTGAAAATTCTAGTAGAGCAGTTGTAAAATATTTCGTAAAAAGTTGTCTTATGTTATTTTTTGGCATTTAATTTTATATATTTATTTATACATTTTTTACGTCACTTAAATAAATTCTTCTGGAAAAATTAAATGGACCTCAAAAGCTTTTAGTAAATAACGCAAATATTGTGTAACCAAAAAAGTTTTCTTCTTATATGGGGTAAAAGTAGTTGGAAATTACTTATAACCATAATTTAGATAGGAAAATATTGGCGGGACGTTCCGGAATATCCCAAACGGGACAGTTTTTGTCGCGCTTTTCACGGATTATTCCATGTACTGTTACTTTTTTTTATTACTTTATAATTTCATAGAAATACAAATAACTATACCTACTTGTAAGTTACGTAAAATTGTTCTGAATTTAAGTGTAAGGTACTTACTTATTGTTATGATCACGTCGGAGTCACCAATGTGGGCTATGGTATTATGACGATGTTAATAATACAAGACTTAATATTCAACTCATTTATAATTATATGGTTATTGAGGCGCTACAAAACAATAGTGGAAAATAATTTGACAATTGCATTTGTAGCGAATAAATTCAGGGCGCTGATATAGCGTATTTATAAAGAATATAATAAGACTTGTGCAATACCCCTATAAATGTGTAAATACACATTATATATGTAGGTAAGTTACATATCGTAAACCAAAACAATATCATTCAGTGACGTTACAAATTGACGTTTTTCTATTTAAAAACATTTTATATTGATATCTGTCACCATTGGAAGCTTTATTCAAAAGTTTAAAAAAAACGGACAAGCGCTAGTTGGGCTCGCTCACCGAGGATTCCGTAAAAAAAACTTGAAGGGCTCGAACTAGCGGCTAATTAATATCAAATTTTACCCCCCACAAATGTATAGTTTTTAGATTTTTTCCTGACCAACCTGTAGATGCTAGCTGCCTAATTTCATAATATAGGTTAACCATAAGTACCCTATTAATTTTGATTTCTTTTATAGTGTCGAAATACATTTTATATGCCATATTAACAGCCATATCTTTTTTCTAAGTAAATATAGAAATGTTTTTAGGACTACATGGGGAATCAGAAGATCTGAGTATATGGTTTGAGTTTCATCTCGATGTCTCCAAGTTTACCTGAGATAAACGTTCTTGACAGACATACATATACAATAAGGTGATCTTATAAGCGTTCCTTTTTTCCTGAAAAGGTACGGAACCCTAAAAATGGATTAATCATAAATTAAATCCTGATTATTTTAATTTTATGGCCCGCTTTTAGTGAAAGAATCCCGCTTTTTTACGTAAAATGTTAAAAAATCCCGCTTTTCCCGCTAATCCCGCCCCTGTCGGTAACTCCCTCGACACGATTATATATTTTTCATTAGCGGCTCGCGCCATCTGTTATTTATTTTATCAGATAAGAATGTTGTAACCTAAAAATTGTGTGCGAGATGTCTACCAATCGGTACCCGCACTCTGAGCACTTCTAAATTGAGAAAGTGGGGTATGTATACAATAAAAACATATTTTTTACTCTAGTTTCTTAGACATTAAATCTTAGCGATATCGTACGAATCTGGCATGATAAATTATGATACGTACATAGGTTTAAATTTATAGTGTTGTATTTAATTAAATGTAAAGTGTCTTATAATGTATAAAAATGTTTGGTTACACTAATTAAAAATAAATACACTAAATGAAAATATTCATGGATGAATGTGCTGACCCACTATTTTTTTTGCAAGCATATACTAATGTTGAAATATATAAGTTTACAATTGAAAACCTGCTAGTGACAAGCATCTGAATTATAAAACTGTTCTCTACAAGATCAGATCAGATCAGCTTCACGCTGTATCCCGCACACAGCAGGGTAGGCAGAGGGAACACAGTGTTAAGACACTACATTCCCCACTTTCTGCCGTAAATAAATATGTCACTACCTCGAATGGGGATCGAACCCACAACCGTCGCGTTACAGTCACACCCTTGTGCCGCTGCGCCACGACGGCCTCTGTACTCCACAAACTATTTAATATTTTGTACAAAACAAGTAAATCTGCTTAATCATCTAAAAATTATTAATAATTACTATTTATCATTTTTTTACCATACACAATAAATATTTACGAGTTCTGGCTATTAAATAAAGAGACTAGTTAAAGAGTTTTATTATAAAAATTATTCTACATTCGAATGCTCCCCTTCAATATACTCCCCGCCTCGCCACACACCTTTCCATACGTTTTTTCTATTGATCAAAGCTGTGGTGGAAGTCTTCTTTCATGAGGGTTTTTAGGAGCTCTACCGTTTTTTGCTTTACCGCTTCCATCGATTCAAATCGTAGCATGGTGCCAAATCTGTACGGCGAGTACGGCGCGTGTTTGAGCACTGGAGTGAGTTTATCAGCTATCAGCTATCATTCCAGATACCCAACGCTCTACTCGTTTTTCTCCTCAACCATTTAGGCCCTCTAGGCGCGCAGTATCGTTATTTAATTGCCAGACATCGGTATACTAATTTGCGACGCATGTTCCTCTTCCTATCCTATCCTATCCTATCCTATATCTTATAAAACAAAGTCGCTTTTCGTGTCTGTCTGTTGTTTCTAACTCTTCTTCTTCTAAACCACCCAATGGATTTTGATGCGGTTTTCACCATTAGGTCGAGTATTTTTCATAGAAGGTTTATATATAGTTCATTATTTGTACATTCTTATGTAAATTAACATAAATACGATAAATGTGTATAAAGTCCTACCCGATGAGACACTTTCGCGCATGCGCTGCTGTAATGGTAAGTACTACATGAAAATAATGTATTGGAGTATTATTTCTCTTAATAAGATCTACAAAAAAGTCCGCGGCAGCATATTCGTATCTTTTAAGAATAACACGTTATGTGTATATTAGTGATCATTTTTCTGTCTAAAAATAATAATTTCAATATATTTTTTATTCTCAAGGATATTTCTCCATAATGGTATTAATCCTTATCCTTTAAAGTACTTTATTAATTTTCTACGTTAAACGAAGATAAAATTTGCTTTTTATACTATTTCGAAATTGCGAATAGTTTTACAGAAAAACGCATTTAATTGTTGACACATCAGCTATGTTTCACTTATGCCTTACTCTCAGCATATAAATAAGTATATTAGTCACGTCGGCCATTTAATGTAGATCAAAACTGTGTTTTGCTGTTTTTCATTTTAATAAGTACTTTAGAATTTGTTACAATATCAAAAAATCCTTGCTGCGAAACGGCTCGCCACTCGTCCGCCGGGCCCGCCTGCCTTACACGCATCGGTGGTTCAGTGGTAGAATGCTCGCATGACACGCGGGCGGCCCGGGTTCGATTTCCGGCCGATGCATTCTATTTATTTTTCCTCCCAGGCAGCCACGTAGTGCTTGCTTTTCATCAGGGACAGAATACCCTCTTCAGCATTAACCACAAGCTCGAAAAAACCCCGCCTGCCTTTATCGCAACGAAGATTTAGATGCGTTTGCACGTATTGGATAATTGGAGTTAAATGTATTATTTCAGCGCGATATATTCGGTTGCATATCTTTTGTAGTAGTTATTAGTAGGTAGGTTTTTGTTTATAATTTCTTCCGTTTAAAAATAGTCATTTAACTATCTAAAAAATAGTTATTTAAATATATTTTAATAATTACTTGAAAAGATTAGTAGCACAGATTTAAAATTACGGTACCTACTAAAAAATCCTTGCTGTGTAAAACAATTGGAAAATCCTTATTGAAACTACGAAAATGCGGGTTGCATTAGGGTTTGATTAACTTTCACATAATCTTAAGTGCTTTGCAAACATACATTATATGAATAATCTAGTAGTAAAAGCGGGCGAAGCCGCAAGAGGGTCGCTAGTAAAATAATAAATTTCAAAATAAAAAAATCACATATTTCTTTAACAGGCCCATCTGGACACAAATACGTTGGACATGAGAAAAAGTGAACATCGCCATTTAGTGCTACAAATCGCTCTGAAATGTGCGGACATATCGAATCCATGTCGGCCTTGGGAGATTAGTAGAAAATGGAGCTTGAAGGTGTGTGAAGAATTCTTTCGTCAAGGCGACTACGAGCGGAGGCTCAATCTGCCCGTGACTGCGCTATGCGACCGTCACACGACTTCCATACCGAAGATACAAACAGGTACAGACAGCACTTAATTATATCAAATTTAAATTTATATGTATATATGCGGTCAGCCCGCGGCTTCGCCCGCTTTAATTACTTTATTATTCATTTAATAAAAAGAATTGACTGTATGAATAATTTAAGTTACTCGTTCAGTAACAGCCTTAAATGGTGAATTATTGATTTGTGTAAGGGTTTATAATATTGTTTGTAAAATAACTGTAATGATTGCATATTACAAAACATACCCAAAACGAATCGAATAATTCAATATCGAAATCAAATCCAAAATAATCGAATAAATGAATTGAATATCGAATCGAAAATATTTAATTGAGAACCTTCTCCTTGTTTTAAAAGTCGGTTAAAAATACAGATTTATTATAAGTATAGATACGGATCGTTACATATTTGCAGATACTCATGCCTTAAGTTCATTCCAATGTCGATAACTTTTTTTAAAGAACCGATTTTGATAAAACAAACTTTAGATGTTAAGTCGAGTTAAAACAAAGCAATTGATGAAAGTTTTAAGTAAATCGGTTCAGTAATTTCGGGGATTAGCGTGATCAGACAAGAAATTAAAAAATATTTTTTGATTTATATTTATTATTATTATTCTTTTTAAGTGTCCCTCTATCTATTTTAGTCAAAAACAGTATTTTTGACTAAAATAGATAGAGGGATGTACAGACAAATGTACAGACAAAATATTGTTACTGAATGATTGATGATATGAATTCTTGTTTACCGGGACAGTCAGCTATTAGTTTTTGTTATCCGTCAGCATCCTTTGAAGTTCTCATGCAAAGAAGTTTAAGTTGTAAGTTTAATAAGTGTGACAAACTTGTTATATTATCAAGTAATAGGGGAAATTTAAAAAAACAACAGGCAAATTACTATTGTGAGTCATTATTAAACTTAGATATAAGTAAAATAATTTTGTTTACATTTCCTTATTGTAAAAATCAGTCAGAAGCGGAAAATAATTACAGATTACATACCATAAGCACATATAATGACAAATTACATTTAATTGACACTAACAAAATAGTTAGTAAAACTTTATTTTTGACTCAAAGTAAATATTATTTTGGTCATAGGTTTAAGAGACAGATAGCTTCTGTGCTATCCTATTATTTTGACTTGTCAGCCATGAACTTGGCTACTACTTCAACTGCTTCTATTGAGCAGACTGACATTGCAATTTATTCTGACATTAAGTCTAATAATTTACACTCTGTTGACATTTAGTCCTATCTTTGGTGACTGGGCCACATCAGGTATTTATAAGAGAAGGGAGACACTGTATATGTTATATTATGAAAAACAGTTTAATAGTGGTGAAGAGTTTAAGGATACTTAAAATCTTACTCTAAAATTTTCAAAAGAGTTTGCAAAATTGCAAAATCTTTATTTATTAAAACAAAAATCAGAAATAGTAGTAATAGAATTGAAGCCACTTGGAAGGTTGTTAATGCCGAGACTGGGAGAACTAGGGTGAAAGATTCTAATTTTAAACTTAGTATTGACGACCACATTGTTGATTCCGATTTGGAAGTGGCCATTGCATTTAAAAAGTTTTTCTCTACTTTCCCAGTCAGTCTAACAAACGATTTAGGTTCTTCCACCACTATTGCAGAATCGCTAATTAAAGACAATGTTCCCGAATTTTATAATGGTTTCGTTTTCCGTCATGTAAATTATTCAGACATTAGTGTAGCTTTTAAATCAATAAGTATGAAAAAGACAGCCGACTTATGGAGTGTCTCAGTTAATATTATAAATTCTTTAATTGATATTTTGATTCCTGATTTAGTTACAATTTTTAATAGACGTATTGATTGTGAAGTGTTTCCTGATTTGATGAAATATAGTAAAATAACTCCATTGTTTAAATCAGGTAGTACGCAAGACCCCACTAATTTCAGACCGATTTCAGTACTACCTACGTTTAGTAAAATTTTTGAAAAGCTGATACTCAGTCAGCTTCTTACTTATTTTAATAAAAATAAATTACTGCACACAGGTCAATTTGGTTTCACTCGTGGAAGGTCAACATCTGATGCTGGGGTCAAATTATTAGAGAGTGTATTCGCGGCTTGGGAGGAGTCACGTGATGCCTTTGGGGTGTTTTGTGACTTATCCAAAGCATTTGACTGTGTGCAGCATAAAACTCTTATCAGGAAGCTACCACTATGGTATAAGAGGCATTGCTTTGGATCTTTTCACTTCTTATTTAAGTGATAGGATTCAAAAGGTAAATGTCAACGGGAAACTATCACACGGGTCACCTGTAGCATTGGGCTATTCTGGCTCTATTCTGGGTCCGTTTTTGTTCCTTTTGTACATTAATGACTTACCTCACCTTATGAGAGATATCTTTGAAATGGTGTTGTTTGCAGATGATACTTCTTTAGTTTTTAAGGTTAATAGACGGCAATTGGAAATTGACGATGTAAACAATGCTCTTTCTAGGATATTACACTGGTTTAGTGCCAATAACTTGCTTTTAAATAGTAGTAAAACTATATGTATCAGGTTCTTTACTTAGAATGTGCAACAAGTAGAAACCAGGGTTTTGATGAACAATAAAGAACTTAAAGTAGTTAATGAAACTGTTTTCTTAGGTATAACATTAGATGCTAAGTTACAATGGGGTCCGCATATAGAAACTTT
>DWNA01000335.1:0-25951 GCA_018249835.1 Heliconius besckei | reverse complement strand
TATACATAATTACATGTACCTACTGTATCCATAGTTAAGAAAGGTGAGCCATATTCCCATCGCTCATTGTTTTTCAGTTAACAAATAAACATTGCGTGAGGTAACATGAGAATTGAGATTTTGCACTATGTTATATACTAGTGGACTACAAAGACTTTGTTTGTGTATAAATCTAGATTATGATTTGAACCTATTTGTAATATAAAAATTAAAAAGACAGTGCCGTAATATTAAGTTAATTTTATTTATTTCTACCAAATTCTGCTGCTTATTTTCATTTCCCCGGAATCGAACTCACAACCTGTCATGTTTGCAGTCGCATGTTTGTTCCACTGCACCACAACTAGCCTCTAATTTTGGTATATTTATACAGATAAAAAAAAAAGTATAGTGCAGCCGATATTTACAAATTTACACAGAAAAATCAATTAAAACAAGGAGTACAATAATAGGGTAGTAATAAAAATTATTGAAAAGGGGTAGTAAAATACTATTTTCTCATAGTACCAAAGCAGGATAGACCGAGGTGATTGCCAGGTACTCAATCACCTCGGACTGTCGAAGTACTAACAGCTCACAGCATAGTCCTTCGGTTTTATACACTCTTCATACTTTGATATTGATAGTTGTTTTAAATCCTACAATAACTATATTTATGATTCATATCAGGCAAAGAGCGTGGGAACAGCTTTCGGCCACTCGACACACCATGCGTTGAAAATACGGCAGAGAGTGGAGAACGGAGTGTCTTAACACTAGGTTGATAGGTGAAGTCAAAAAAAATGTTATGGGACGTCTATCACCCAATTCACAATTTTGTAAGGGTCACAAATCAGAGAAAGGATGATTAGGGCCATGTTTTCAGGTTCGATTGAGAAATCTTCTAGATTTAACATTTCGGATACAGTTCTTATATGGATTATAAGAAGTAAATTTTTGGATTGGCTGATAATTACGGTAACGGAAATTACATTTCTTTTAAATAGTATATTTATTGTTTATTTTTTATTTTGGATTTTTTTTATTTATATTACGAAGTTCCTTAACATCCCTGGTTCCAATTATCCGATAATATGCGAGTGACGATTCAAAT
This sequence comes from Heliconius besckei, assembly GCA_018249835.1. NCBI lineage: Eukaryota > Metazoa > Arthropoda > Insecta > Lepidoptera > Nymphalidae > Heliconius > Heliconius besckei. The sequence goes on along the minus strand of DWNA01000335.1, from coordinate 24,858 downwards.
TTAAACAAAATATTTAGAAACTATAAGATCAACTTTGCTTATCATTATCGCTGTAGTTTTATATTTTTTTATTCGCAAACAACTATTTAGATTACATAAACAAATGATAAGATTATGAGGTTTTTAAATAAACACACTTTTTATCTTTAGTATTGTAAAAACAATTTGTACGGGAATGTATGTCAGATATGTTTGGAGGTTATTCGTTATATTTTAGCGACTGGTCTAATTTTATTATTATTTTTTTAGCTTAACGATGTATCCTGCTTAGGAGGGTAGGTAGGCAGAGGGAACCTGATAACCTAATGTTAAAACACTCCGTTCCTATTAAAATCTGCAGTCAGTCGAGTTATTGGCATTTGAGTACGTTGCCGAATCTGCGTGAAAAACCCGTTCAATATAAAATTAAATATGTTATAAGTTGTATTTTAACCCATGATACGGTACTAATGTCTAAAAATAACATAACGGACAATGTACATATATGTACAACAATTACTTATGAATATTCAGCTGGCGCTGTTTGTCTTGCTTATTTGTTACTTATTATTTGCAAAAGTTTCTTTTATTTTACTTTCATAACGGATGGCTGTTTAAATAGCAATATTATTTATAGTTATGTAAATAGTTGTTTTATGTTTTAAAAGCAAATCTAGGTCGAGACAGACGGAGAAGTCATTAAAAACATATATTAACTGCACGTCTTATTTCTAGCAGAGCAGTCAGCATGAGCAGGGTCCCAAACTCTGCAGTTTCTCCTTAGTTATTTCGTCTCGTCCACTGTTTTCAATATTCTCCTCTTGGAGGATTGTCCTCATGCTTTTTACCTGACCTTCCTACAGTATCACTCCACTGCCTTCTTTGTAGCTTTCGTCACTTATCGCGTCGACGTATCCCTAAACACATTCTTCTTCATTCTTACTGTGACAACCTGTGTATTTCTATATTGCGGATTCTGTCATCTAAGCTGACACCATATCCTACGATCCTATACTGTTAGTTTTAACATGCATTTTTCTATAGGGTAACATTGTCTATTTTTTACCGTACAACCTCCTTCGTATATGTGCTCAACTGGCACGCTCGGAACGCCAGATTCAAAGAACCACCACCACTGTTAGTTCAACGCATGTTTGATACAAATATATTCGGAATTTCAGTTTACAAACCGCTTATATGGTAAACGTTTATTATAATCACCTAAAACTCTTAGGTTATTAGGTCATAAGTTAACATTATTCAAAATCTAGTTAGTTACGCCTAATTATACAGTTTGCTCTAAATTCATAAATAGAATATTTACACATGCCTATGTTATTTTTATTTATTTGTCATATTTTCTTATACTCCCAAATTTCCCATTCAAGATCATTTAGACCATAATCACAGAAGCGTCATAAAATTATAGGCATTTCTTAGATCTTACAAGACTATAGGTAAGTTCTATCATCCAAAATATTCCTGCATAACAGAATAGGCAGAGGGAACCTAGTGTTAAATCGCTCCATTTCCACTTTCTGCCTAACTTTTCTAGACATTGCGTGTTGACTGTCGGAGCTCAACACTGCGCAACTGAATCCAAAAGGCCACGTTCCTAAAGCCTAAGCACAACAAATCATTGTTTAAACCAATCGTAAGTACATTCATAATGAACACAACCTGTATATACTTACAGTACATGCATACACACACAACAGCACGTTCACACAAAATAAACCAGGAAACGTCTAGCGAAAAACAAACAAGGGCTTTTGTTCTGTAAACAATTGAGCAACAGGCGTGACGGTGAATAACCAAAGTGTTGCTTCAGGCCACTTGGTATAGATGGCAGTGATGCTTAGATTTTAGTTGTGAAAGATATAGATAGATGGCGTTAATTATATGTAAAATGTAGATTTTTTAATAATTTTAATGAATAAGACAAAAATATGCGATAAATTTTAGTAAATTATGATTATTTTAAATGTGGTTTATGTATTTCCGTTAGGAAATGTAAATATAAGGTTATTCTCATACAAAACGTTACGCCTGGATCATAATTTTAAATTATTGTGATACAAAAATAATTACAAATTGTATATAAGTATTTATACAAAATAAAAAAAAATCTTCTCGTGTTCTATATAAAATAAAAATTAATGCTATTGAGTACTGATACTGACTAATGAAAGAATGATTTTATAAATATTTATGAATTATGTTTATTTTATAAATAATTCAAAATTATATAACACGTATTTAATTGCTCGATTACGCTATGCAGAAAAGTATGAAATTAGATAAGAAGTAATGGGCGATATAGAAACTAGAGCCCTCTAGTTTCACTCTCTAAAGTTCATGATCAAAATTTATTTTCTGTAACTTTAACCATCTTATTTCAACGAAATGGCAGTAACGTAGAACCACAGGCAAAAAGTAGAGCCACCAAGCATATTTAATTAAATCGGAAAGAAACCAACGGAATTATGTGTGGGGAACGTATTGTCCTAACACTAGGACTCATATTCCCTCTGCTTGTTATTTGCAAGATACAGCGTGAAGGTTAAAAAAGAGAGAATAAACTCTACCTGCGAATATAAAAACATAATGTGGTAGATTGCTTAAATTGAGTTCTCAAATTTATTATGAAAATGTATATAGTTTAAAAAAACTAATATGATGAGATGACATGATACCATGTCCATTGTATTATTAGTTAAGTTACATATAAAATTGCCAAATTTCACGATGAAACAATTATTTTGTTAAAAATATTTTTTTAAATATTATACATATTAAAATTGTTTAAGAGAAGAAAATGTAAATATCTTTCATTTAAATTTAAAAATAATAATTACGGCATAGAATATATTAAAACATATACCTACATACTATGCAGTTATACCTGCACACATATGCATATAGGTCATTGCTACTGTTCACTAATGTACCTAGTAAATTTTCGTTAGAGGATTAGGTTTCGTCTTGTTTACTTTTGCCATATGTATTGTTTAGAAAATCTTGGCACCAACGTGTCACGTAACTGGGGATCGGGTGACAGCCAAAACAAGAGCTGTTAATGCTAATAATGGATATAGACTTTGGTTCACTCCTAATTTAGATATAGAAGTGTATCAGAAAACAAGCTAAGTTTTAGTTTTTTCGTTCACTCCTAATTTAGACATAGAAGTGTATCAGAAAATAAGCGAAGTTTTAGTTTTTTTAGGGTATATTGAGTGTAAAAAAAAGAAAATTATACATAAGTCTTCAACTTTTTTCATTTTCGAATGTTAATTGTTGGTACTCTGTTACGTTTGAAAACTGAAATCAATTTGTATAATAGTATTTTAAAAAACAATATAATTAAAGTAAGTTTCAATTTTATTCGACGATTCAAAAGTGCTTATTAAAAGTTTATTTGAATAAAGAATATTTCGAATTTGAAATATACAAAACTATTGATATTATTTACGATGTTCTAATTAAAAGTATCCTCTTCACGCATAGGCTTCAAAATTATACGTTCCTAATTTACATTAAGGGTATCCCATAAATTTTATAGATCCATAATACATCTAAAGGTTTGTTTACACAAATATATAAAAAAAGCTGTATTTTGTTTAATATCCACGAACATCTGCTTATAGAGAACTAACAAAACACTTTCGTTCTAAGATATAAAGTCGATTTTAGCCCAGCAATTGACAAGCTAAGCCATTACATATCGTTAAGTTTACCTACTTGAAGCCGCAGCTACTGGCAGCAAAGTTTATTATTGTTTTTCTATACTGTTACAGATTGTATTCAAAACATAAGAAGGCGTACGCTTCAGTCATTTCAAGAGTATATGCGAGGGGTGTCGCAAGGAGCTACACTCGGTCACAAACTATTCAACTTACTACAGACTATAAAAGTGAAGTGATTGAAAATATTTTGACATTTGTGATATCTGGATGTGTCTCCAACGGGACGACGATGGTGATTACATAAATGAGGCGGTAAGCATAGATTTGAATAATTTATTATTTAAAATATTTTATTTTGCTTAAGTAATTTAAAAGTCTACATTTGTATTATAGAAAAAACGAAAATGATTGGAATCTTTTTAATAAGCTCTTATAATAAAAAAAAATTAAGGTCTCGCCTTTTATCTTATAAAAATAGCAAAAAGTTTTACTAATTGGCAGATATATCACGATTATATTTAAAACCGAGGTTTTAGGCGTGATTATATAATTATTATTCAAAATTAATCACTTTTTGTCCACTGTCACTTCCCCACTTACCGCTCAAAGTGAACGGAAAGTGGATATAGAATTTTTTTTTTTATTATTATGTTACGTTTATTCTCGTTCCCGTAACATGTGTCCCAATGACTCTACATGCAATTTCAGCGTTCTACGCCGCGTAGTCCCGGTTGTGCGTTATCTATTGTGTATCAGTCATTCTTTAACGGAAGAGTTTTATATATTTTGGGTAATATCCTTACATGAGACAGTTGCGGCGCAAGGGTACAAGCGTGTTAGTGTAAAACGCGACGTTTGTGGGTTCGATTCCCACTCGGGGAAATGAAATATTTAAAATTTTCCTCTACGATTCGGCAGGAACTTAAGTGTCTGAATAGGAATGGAGTATCTTAAGTTTAATTGAGAGGAAACCTAGTGTTAAGACACTCTGTTCCCCACTTTCCACCAAATTTTTAGAAGCATTGCGTGTTGAGTGGTGAATCTCAACGCCGGGGCTTTGCCTTGGTGCAAGAGCGAAAAAAATAATAATATTAAATAAATAATAATTCATTACCTCGAGCGGGGATCGAAGCCGTCACGTTACAGTCTCAACCTTGTGCCCCTACGCCACGACGACTTTAATATGTTTAGTACTGATTATAAAGTGGGTAGGTTAGGGCAGGTAGCTTATTAAGCTCAATTTCATTTGTGTAAGCACAGTATACAGTTTAACCGTTAATAAAAAAATCTAAATATATAATTAGGCCTTTAAAAACACTTTAGAAATATCAATAAATAAATTAAAACACAACAATTGCGTTTTTAGTGATGGAACTGAGCATCCCGCTTTGCCTCGTTACCAGAGAGAGAAAAAAAAAATATCTATTTCATTCGTCATTCATTTATTCCTCTGAGTGGGAATCGAACGGACAACCGTCGCCACGACGGCCTCAAACTAGTTTAAGTAGTTTCAATAAATTTGCATAAAATGTGGATAGCAAGAATAAATTTTATTCATGCTCCTTGTAATTATGCTATTTTCATCCGTTCTTATCTATTACGGAATAATAAGCACTTATTAGAGGCTAGATATGTATATATGTATGTTTATATGCAAATGTTTTTTTTTTTTTTTGTGTATATATTTTTTTTCAATTCTAGCATTAATTATTACTATTTTTGCTGTTGCTAGCCTCAAATTTTATAAAGGTTCCTTGACTTGTTACAAAAGTGGGCGGGTAAATACTGTTTAAGATATATACCAGGGTAGGCAAAGGCACTTCGATCACTGATGTTCATACAATTCGTCGTTGAGTTTCGATACTCAGTACACAATGTCTTGAAACATTATGTACTTAGTATCGAAACTCAAGAGGTTAGAGTCAGACATACTCAGAGCGGGAAAATGAAATTGAAACCGTCAGTAAGAAATGTTTTGTTCATGGGTTTTGGTATCTGGATCTCCATGTAGTTACAGATGCTAAATGAAGGGCGTTAGTAATATTCATAAAGTTTAATCTAAGCTGAGGCAATGGGATATTGTTTAACAGTAATTTAAATATGTATTTTGTATGTGTTTTATGTAGGCAGAGAGAAACTGAGGACATAGTATTATGACACACCGTTTCCATCAATACACTTCTGTTCCCCACTTTTCTCTGAATTCTGGATGCATTTTTATTATAGAATCAAATCTATGGTTAGAAATTACATATAAAAATGTATACATAAAATAAAACGTATACAAAAGTACGGATGTTATAAATATATCTATTAATAATATTGTAATTTCTTAATTGACTGACTCATCAATGGGTAGTTTAAATAAATAATATGAGCTTAGAATTTGATCTAGTACAATGTTATGTTATTAATTTACGGATGTTATATCTCATTTAGTGCAATAATTATAATATTAAGTATTTACAATTTGTGAAATATTACAGGAAATGAAATAAGTAAAAGTTTGTAAATTGTATGTCTTCATACATTGACATTATTTAATATCCATATCACTTATTTTTTCTTTGTTTTTGTTGCTTCAAATGAGCGATTTAACAAATGAAGGAGAATATAATTATTATTATCTAATAATTCCTTTGCTTTTCGCCATAATTACATATTTAAAATAAAAGAGTTCATTCAACAAAAGAACCGGATACATTTATTTTTGTATATTTTAGTATTCAAAAATATATTATTGAAAGCCATCGTTTCGAACGTTTTATAGTATCTCGTACATGTCACCAAGGTCTACTATAAACTAAGGTTGTGTTCGTCTGTTAAGACTTAATTATTATATCTTATTACCGCTATAGATTTTTAAGGCTTTCTTTATCTATAAATAATTGAGTGTGATTTATAAAAACGGGCCTAAGTTTCCTCTCGTACTAATTACCTCTCAATTTTTGCAGAATAAGCAAATTTTCAGCAGTAGGTCGTAGGTGGTAAAATATATTTTTCTAGATTGGATACTTTCTTCACTCTCTATACCTACTGAAAATATCAGGGTACATAGAGATGAGATGAAAGAATTCTCGAGGAATGTATGAAACTATTTCTTTTCCTCGAATGGGAATCGAACCCTCAGCCTGTTGCGTTTACAGTCGCGCGCTTTTGTAATTGCGCCACGACCGGCCTCAAATTTATGAACGATTAAAAAGTTTCGTTCTTTATATAATAAAAAAGTGACCGACACTCTTCGACTGGGAATAAGAAGCATTTTATAGTTTTATGTGATATGTGCCCTATATAAAGAATAGATCAAGGTTGGTTTTGACAAACTATATACATGTATAAATAATCATCGCAAAATCTATCAACCTGAAAGGTCATTGAATCATTAAAAACCTACACGTGTAAGCTGTAAAGCTTATAAATTTGTAAATATTTATTTTATTATATTGTCTAGATATTAAATAATTTAGCATTTTATAATACTTAGTTATTATCTTTATATATAAAAACGAATCGCCATATACCTAACTTCGTAACGACTGTAGTAAATTGGATAATTCTTTTTTTATTATTTTCGTTATTGTCAGGACAAGGTTTGTGTACTTAAATTAAAAAATAAATACGAAGTAATTGTATGTAATCAATGTTTTTCTAATTCGAGTTTTTTTTTAATTGTATGTAGGCTATGCCGCAAACAAAAGCTAGTAAATATTTTAAAAAATACACAGAGTTTTATAAGTTTTTGTGGCTATATTATTTATGTTTTTCTCTTTTTAAATTTAATTTTGCATTCCATATTTTATAACCTTCAGTTATTAATTTTAAGGATTTTTCATTTAGTATTTAACATGGATTCTCGAAGAAATTTAAAAAAATACATCCCGACTGTTGCCTGGACTTTCGTAACGCACAATAGCTTAAAAATAACGATCTATATATCTTGTAAATATCATTGGTACAAAGTTGTTTTTAGAAATTTAAATATTTTTAGTTTCAGGGGCTGTAGCGAAAAAAATACTGATGAGGTTTCTCTACAAATAATTTCTAGAGTGGCATTTGTGTACAATAATCTATGAAAATTTCATAAGGATAGATCAACACACGTTCTATATATCCTTATGAAAATTTCAAAATTCATATGCTCCATTTATTTCCATTTTATTTACGCTATGTCCCACAATGTGCGGCGTTATGTTCCGTAAGTCGCAAGGTCTCTAAAGTTAGGCAGAGAATGGTGTCCGGAGAGTCGTAGCACTATCTATTGGCGACTCTATATAGAATTTACCACTAACAAATTGAATTAACGAATATATTATTAAAATTGCTACCTTGCCTTGATAAGGTCGAATAAAACAACATAAATATCTTTTGTCTCGTCTAATCATAACATAAATCTATTACAATAGACTTTAAATAAAAATCTATTTTTAAAATATATCTACGTACCTATGCTGCAATTGCGAGGTACCTGCACAGATCCTACCGTTCGTTGTCCAGTTGAAGGACATCAGATGTACAGTAGCGGAACCCATCGCCGTGATTTGTCTTATTTGACTATAGAAATGGCATTTTAAAATATCAAAATGCCGAATGCGAATCGAACCTACAACCATCGCGTTTTTAAATAAACGAAGTTATTCCTTCATTATGCATAACAACTATTCTCAACAAAAATCTAATAAATTTAGAATTAAATACATAGTATATATATAATTATTCAAAAAATAACGAATATATATCAATATCAATAATTGATTCAACGTCTGACGTATAAACAACAACTTCTATGATAATTAAAAGCTAAACTTCCTGGCTAAAGGAAAAATTATAATATTTACAGCCACTCGGCGACCTTGGCTAGTTTTGGCGATACACGTGCTGACAACGATACGCAAAATTTTTAAATAATGTAAATATAAACGCATAAATGTATGAAGACGAGGCCGTAGTGGCGCAGTGGGAGAGCGTTTGTTCGTTTTTGACAGCGAGGGTTTTGGGTTTGAGCTCCGTTGGGATATATTTTAATTTATATTTTTTGTCGTTTAATCGTTCTGGTAGAAAGCGCGGTGTTGAGTTTCGCCGCTTAATACATAACGTTTCTAGATACATGGAAAGTGAAAACGGAGAGTCGTTTCATCGAAATCGATTCAGTATTTTGCATTACATTTTTCTTTTCAGTGGACAGGTATTTGAAGTCGGTTTAATTTTATACAAAATATATATTTATTATACATTTTTTATAATTTGGAAGGTGTATTTTTAATTACAATATTAAAAAAAATACAATATATCCCACGGTTTTACCTCATTACCTAAAAATATAGACGGAAAACATTGCAAAATTTAATTAGTATCTAATTTTCAAATCTAATCCTTGAAATGTTATTACGACATTGTAAAGTTGTGAATTAGTGTTGTTTATCATAATATAATGAAGTGATATAAAAATGAAAATCTTGAATAATAGCTAGTTATTAAATAAAGATGTAAATATGCCTTTTGCAATCGTTCATTTTAAATGAAATATATACAAAATAGTATTTAATATGTATAATTGTTGATGAATTACTTGGTCGCAAAAAAAATAATTTAGGTATTGTTTTTATAAGTATTTTTAATTTTTTACAATAACTCTTTCTATTCCTGTTTATTTTTTTTCGTATCTTCTTAATTTTAGCTATTTGCCAGATGTATACTGCCTTCGACCCTATGGAAATCGAACCCAAAACCTTTACAGTCAAAAGTGTTGCTGCTGGGAAACAACACTCAACAGCATTATTATATTAGGTTAGGTTTTACAACATTTACATTACTCTTTCTTTTAAAATCTGGCTTCGGTCTCCCAAGTAAAATTTATAAAAAGCATACTTCACTTTAAAATCAATAATAAAATTGTATAAGTACGTTTTACCATAGTAAAATTGAATTTCTCAAGTTATAAAATTAATAAGATGCCAGATCGTGTTTAAAGGAAGCTTCCAAGCAACGATCAATGAGTCGACAATTTCGCTATGAGATGGCGAATTTCAGGAAAAAACATATTTTTATCAGCCTTCGTTATTAAAAGTAATTAATTAATCAATATTAAAGAATCCTTGTTAGCAGCTCAAAAATATTATTTAGGTAATTTAATTGAAATATAAATGTTATTTTAAATATGTATATTTACTAAGAGCGTAAATTTTATAATTAATATTATATTTATAATATAACATTATAATTTTTTGTTTCACAAGGCTATAGCTAACAGAGACTAAAATCCAGGTGGCAATTATAGGCCCGCTGCAAAGCCAGCCAGGCTAGCCTAAAAAAAGCCTAAGAGACGATACTGTTTAGTAAGTCTGTATCGTCTGATACAGACTTACTAAACAGTGTTCCGCTCGCGCTTTCACCCACGTTAATTACACTGTATTAAGTTTTTTGATTATTTCCTGTTTTATTTGGTAAGTGCAATAAATTATATTAGACTATATCGTCTTACAATTAGACTATATAGCTCTACGCTGTATCCCGCACTAACCCGCACATGCAGAGCAAGCAGAAGGAATCTACGAACCTAGTATTAAATCACTCTATTCCCCATTAAGACACTTTCGTTCCGACGACGACGGCCTCTTTATAATAAATATTGATGTATTTTATACAAATACATATGCCTATTCGTCTTGAATCAGTCGTTGAGTCTGTTAATGAAAACCCCATTAAAATCCTATGCGTAGTTTGAAAGATTTAAGTAGACTGGTGAAATACGACTTTGTTTCATATTTACTGTGAAATAAGATATAGTTATACGGCAGCAAAACCTGAGTACTATGGAAGATTTAAAACTATGTACCTATCGTATTCAGGTTGTATCAGAGGGAGCCTAGTGTTAAGACATTCCGTTGTCCACTTTCCGCCGATTTCTGGTGGCATTGCGTGTTGAGTGGCAGAGTTTAAAGGACCTGTTTTACCTCGACACCAGAGCGAACAAATAAAAATATTTAATATTTAATTTCCTCGAGTAGAAATGGAATTCATAACCTGTCACGTTTACACACACACTCACACGCTTGTGCCCTTGCGCCATGACTCTAGTTGTATTTCGATCTCTTCATAGAATATGCGAATTCATTCCAACTGATCGAATCTACAATGAAGAGATAGATACAAGAAGAGAAGTTATCTCCTACCAAAGGGAAATACTATAGAAAAATGCAATAAAAATTATTTTAAATAAATATTTTTTCATAATTATCACCCTTGTATCAAAATGAAATAAAATAACACAAACTTGACATTATTTTGTAAATAACATTTAATGTTTTATAAATATCAGCAGAATATATTGTTTGCTGAAAGCGAGAATAATTTTTCCTAAACAATTTTTCATGTGTTTCCAATTTCTACTGGTTTTATAAACAAAAGAAATTGATTGAAAACAATAATTTTACCGTAAAAAAAATGCTTTTATTATGTTATATGTGAAAAAACTGACACCGTCGTGGTGCCAGGACAGTTGTTCCTGTAAATGTGTTGATTATGAGTTCGATACCAGGGTAGGGTAGGTACCAGATCAGGTAAATAGCTTAAAACGAAACTTCGACAATACTTCCTTTGACCCACTTATTTTAATGGATAGTGGGACTCCCAAAATATTTTTTAACAAAAAGAAAAATCGACGTTGTTTGAAACAACGAATTAAAAAGTACAAAATATTTTTACAAAGCTTATATAATTTAAGTTATACAAAGAAGCTATTGTAATTGCAAAACTTTTTCGAATTATACCTAGATAGCGGTTAAGGCTGGGCGCTATCCGGTCTTTCTAGGTCTTTTAGGTCTATCTTTGGGTTAGTCAGTCACTATATACGTGGTACGAACTTTTCCTGTAGTGACGTGTGATGGTCTTCTTAATTTTTGATAATCTCTATTGATTTATTATAATTTATCTTACAAAACAACCTTAAACAATATATTGCTTGTGAAATTTGAAAAGAAAGTTACCAAAGTGAAATTTGTTTCAGCCATATTAAACAAGAACATAATATAACATTTTTCTTATTCTGTTCAGCTAGCTTTAACCAAAATTGAAGATTAAGATAGCCTCAATAACACTTAATATTTCTAGTGGTACTAACTTCTATTCATTAAATATAATAAAAAAAAATATTTATTCAAAAAAATATCTGCGCGTGCGAAACAGTGGTCAAGGAATTATATCAGGTTCAAAGTTTTTAGCAATGTTAGTATATTGTGACCTTATTTGGTGTTACTCTGATCTCGTTTATTTATTATTATTTTTTAAGATACGATAAGAACATATTAAACATATATATCGTTTAATAAATAATATAAAGCAAAATAATGCCATTGTAGTATAATTTTAAAGTGCCTGACCATATTTAATTGTGGGTCCTCGATTCGATTCTCGTTTGGGGTAATTTGTTATATTTATTTTGTTAGTAGAGTTAGACTGAATATACAGTTGGAAGTTTGATACTGGTGGTCTTTTTTTCTATTTATTGGTCTAAAAACAAATAATGAAAATAAACTTACATTAAAACAAAATTACAAGCATAGGATGCAAGAGAGCAACACATCATGTAGAGACGGGCGTTATCGTTTTTTTCCGCTAACCGTTATGAAACCGATATATGGTTTTCGTATCGATATCAAAAACGGTTTTCAAATATCGTTTTTTTTTCGACTTGTCAATAAGCGCAATCATAAGTATAAAATTATAATATACATCTTAAAAATATTTCATTGAACACATGTTTCGTGATTTATTTTAATACATCCCCTAGGGGTGTAAATAAGGGATTGAAAGTTTATATGGAACATTTTTAAATCGCCACTGATTTTTATAAAATTTGAAATTGAGACTCTTAAAAATATTTCATTGAACACGTGTTTCATGGCTTATTAGAATTCACCCCTAAGCAATACGCAGGCGAAGCTGCGCGCGTCCGCTTGTATAATATAAATAACCTAACGCGTAATACTAATGAGAAACAAAAACATAGGCTTTATCTTCATATAAAATTAACAATATTATAGCTTAAAATAAAAAATTTCATATTTAAACACAAGGAAAGAACAAGAAGACTGCACAATAAAACTAAAGAGTTAATTAATTAATACTTTATTTACTTATTTTTTTATCAAAACAAAAAGGAAATATAGATAGTACCTTGAGCTCCACATAGAGTGCATTGTCATTTCCATACTCTGGCATGACAATGTATAGCGATGAGTTTCACCACTTAACCCATAATAACTTCAATTAGGACGGAAATTGCGAACATAGTGTTTTGACAGTAAATTTTATTTATCGTGAAGTGTTTAAAAGCTAAAAAAAATTCCAAAAACATGAACAAAACTGCATTAAAATCAGTTTAGTGTTTGAGAAAAAATAAAAGGACTAATAAAAAGAAATAGGCTAGACGACTTATATGTTCTCTCAAGACACACGCCAAATTGGGTTATGTTTAATATTTCTTATTTTATTTACATAACGCAATTTTTATTTCCGCTAAATTGATAAGAAATAAAGTCAAGGCTTTTAGTTCTTTTAATTATTTTGGATATGGTTTTTTTTATTTATCTAGTCTAGAACTGATTATTTTTTAAGTGCCTTATCGATAACCTTTACTGACGTCGAAGATTTTAACTCTCGTCTTGTGTTTGTATACCGCCCAAGCATTCCAGTCAATAAAGAACGAAACTGGCGATTTTTTTTTGGATAGCGGAGTAGGGAACCAGAGAGAACTAATGCTCGGATACTTCGTTCCCCACTTTACGCCAAATTTTCAAGGTATTATGTGCTAAGTGGCAAAATTCAGCGGGGAGTCGGGGAAATCCTGCGATGATGCGTGGCGTTGGGTTCCGAACCACATCTAATATCTCGAATTTTACGGTACGGCGGCAAGATAAAAAAAATGCTTAATTCCCTTTTAGTTGTTATCTATTGTTAATTTAGATTTTTTACTGCAAATATTCCGAATTTACAACTGATCTAATGTAGTTACTATTTATATAATATTTTTAATAAATTCAATATTGTTACAGAGACCAATGGTGCAACTACCACTGCTGGTAAGTTTATAAATGTTTTTTTTTTAATTAATTTATTTTATACTTTCCTTAATAAGACCGTCCTTGAGACCGTCGCGGTGCAGGGGTACAAGTGTGCGACTGTTATGGATTTGATTCCCACTCGGGGGCTTGAAGTAACTAATATTTTCATTTCCTCGTCCTGTTAACGAGAAGTGGGCACGGGGCACTCAACACAACACATAGGGTAATGGATTGTCTTAACCTACCCCAATTTAAAATAAAAAATAAATTTACTCCATCATGTTTCGACTCTACATCTAATATCTAGTTGTCAATATTGTAACTAAGTCTGTACTAAATTAATACAAAATCTAAATTTCAATTTCTAATTCGATATGAGCTTTTGCCGCCGTCGCGTCGTTCGATATCATGTTAAGCAAATATTAACCAACACAGCTATTTCAATGTAGGTACTTACTTTCTATATTAATTTGTAATATCTTAATTTTTACAGCACAGTAACGAATTAGGAAAAAATATTATTTTGTCTATTAATAATGAAGTAAATGAGGAAAAAACGATTAATATACTCATAGAGTGAAGCAATTACGTAAATTCACTTTTTTTTAACATGGTAAATAATATGTCTATATATGCAGAAAGACTATTTACAAGCTTAGGTTGGGTGAGCTGTAATTTTTTTTAAAGTGTTAATAAGTATGTCATTGTTACACCAAATGAGCTATAGATGCCAAATTTTGGATGCCAAATGCGTGTTGAGTGGTGGAACTGAACGCCGCGCTTTGCCTCGACACCAGAGCGATGAAATAAAAATATAAATTTAAATAACTATTTCAAGTCCTCTAGTGGGGGATCGAACCTGCAACCTGTCGCCAAGACTTGCCTAAATATTTTACGATTCTCATAAAATAAATAAATAAATGAAATAAGAATTCTTAGGTACTTAGTTGAAATATTGGAAACATTTAAAAGGTCAAAGCTGTTTAAAGAAGCTTAATAGCTCTATAAAGATGTGATCTCTTCACTAAATAAGGGAGGAAACCCTTGACAGGAAAGATGTTGCGTAAATATGTATAACGAGGGTACTTATTGGAAATGGCAAAATATTATAACTACAAGTCGAAGTACAACGCTAGTCGTGGCGGAAAGTTACAAGCATGCGCTTGGGTTGTCGGTTCGATTCCCACCCAAGAAAATAAAATATTTACAAATTTTAAATTAATTTATTTCCCCGAGCAGGAATTGCACCTATATCCATCGCACACACTTGCCCCTGCACTACGACTAGCCTCGTACCTCAAAACGTTTCGGGCCTGTAAGAATTAAGATATTATAAATTAATATAGAAGTAAGTACCTACATTGAAATAGCTGTGTTGATTAATATTTGTTTAACATGATATCGAACGACGCGACGGCGGTAAAAGCTCATATCGAATTAGAAATTGAAATTTAGATTTTGTATTAATTTAGTACAGACTTAGTTACAATGTTGACAACTAGATATTAGATGTAGAGTCGAACTATGATGGAGTAAATTTATTTTTTAAATTTTAAATCGGGGTAGGTTATGACAATCCATTACCCTAAGCATATCTATATAGCAGATATTAATCCACTAAATCTACACATATAAAAAACTAGATTAAATTACATATTTATAGATAATTCCTCTTTTTACTTACCTCAAAATTCTTACTTATTTCAAAATTATTTCTTATGTTGACATAAAATGGAATGGCAACTATTATATATTCGATAGTCTATTGTCATAAAATTTTCTTATTTTTGCTTTATCTAATGCTAGCCCGTAGTAAAAAGATCCCATAATAATTAATTACCTTTGACATTCAAATAAAAACACTGCAAAAGGATTGCCAGATAGCTAATCTCTGGACTAATAAAACTTGCTTTTATTACCGCCACTAAATCTAACGATCTGTACAAATAGTTCAGTGAGGCTGTTTTTTGATGAAGAAAACAAATTTATTGTTATATACTCCTGTTTATGTAGTAGTAAGTATATTACGATTATATGGAGACCCATATAATGGTGGCCCACGGTGGCTTCGCCCGCTTGTTATTTTATTACAGCCAAATTATAAAAAATACTTACATAAAATTGTAGCCTATGTGCAACAGAAATTAATCCCCATAAATTTTACCATTTATAATATTAATTTTTGTGATAGCGATAAAAGGTCTTAGACTGTATTAAAATCTTTTATTAGGTATACCTATATGTGAATTACGGATATTAGATGGAGATCCTATATCCTCGATACAAGGGTGAGAAAATGGAAATATTAAATAACTCACTCCTCCGAGTGATATATATATGATCATGGCACATTCGGACAACATCTGATTATAAGTTCCATGTATTATTATTTGATTCCTATTAATGAGAACTAATTACTTCATCAAAGCGAGAAAGCTCGGCGCAGCATAACAAACCGTTGCAGGCAGAAAGCGGAGAAAAGAGTGTCTTTTTTGCTTCACACCGTATCCCGCACATAGCAATAAATCAAGACAATGCAATCCCCATTAAGACACTTCCGTTTTCGCCGAATTCTTGAGCCATTGGATGTTTAGTGGCGGGACTAAACGCAGTGCTTTAAAGAGTGTTTCAGTACAGGAATACAACAATATTGAATAATATTAATAGGACAAGGCACATTATTATAATATTTTAGTTCCTTTCCTGACTCGTTTGATGCGGGTGATTACTTTGAGCTTTTGTGTCTGTGCCGTATCTAGTCTATTTAATATTTTATCATTAAACCTTAGATAATGCTTATAATTATTCTGAATTTCTGTGGTCCAGTGCTTGTATTATATGTCTAAAAAGTGGTCAAATATTCTAGAATTAAAGATATCATAATAAGTTCGCTAGTAAGTCGCTATAAAAATTAAAAGAAATAGGAATCAAATATTATGTAATTTTAATAATATACCTTTAAATAACTATACCGTTTAACAACTTAAAAAAAATAAGTTCTTTAACATTTTTGTAAGATTTTTCATTTAAAACATTATATAGAATATTCGATTGTTTTATTGAACCATCAATTACAATAGAGGAAAAAAAATGCTCTCAATTTTAATGCTAGTAAAGTACGAATTTTAGCTTTCCAAATTATTTAGTTATTTTATGATTTCTAAAATATTATTTTACTATATATAAAAATGTTTATAATATAACCAAAATATCCATTAACGTTTCAAGCGGTGTTCGAAAGCAGACGGAACCTAGTAGATTATGCAGGGCTGTAAACCTAGCACTCAGACTACCTCAGTCAAAAAAATCATAGAAATGCTATCAATGAAAGAAAAGAAAAAGAAGAAATTCCACACATTATATTGATTTTAGTCTTGATATGGCTCATTAAGTACAACGATGACATGTTTGCACATTTTAAAATATTGTAAGAGATCGATCGAAGTTTGTAAATAGTCTTTCTGCATACATTGGGTAGAAAGAAAGTTGAGAATAATGGAGTTCTACAATTTTTCAAAAAAATAAGCTTAATACTTGTTAATTTTTTTATATTTTTTAAAACTTTTTTAAATGTAAAAAGGTTCCCATAGGACCCACTCAAATTGATCACAATTTTCTACCTCTCTAGAGACTTCACATCATGGAATAGAAAACCTAAGATCGTTTTAAGTTACCACAGCAATAAAAATATTTAAGCAGAAACATTTTCTAAAATACATTAGACCTGTCTCTAAATCCATCCTAACTGTACGTGTTACGATTACGATCAGGTCGGTACGATATGGGTACCTTCGAAATGCGCGTCTATCACCATCTCTAAGGCCGGCAACGTACCTGTACCTCCTCTGGTGTTTCACGGGGTCGTGGGCGGCGGTGATCATCATCTGGTGACCCGAACGCTCGTTTGCCTTGTCCTTTTTTCATTAAAAAAATATATGTTTCATAAATAATTAGATCTGCTACTATTCCCAAATTCTATGTTCTAGATACGAGAATATACTAGTATCTATACTCGTATATATATATATATATATATATATCTACAAATTGCTGCGTCTCGGCTTTTATTGTTCCTTGCTGGCTGAAGCGGTTGCCGCCATTAATGAATCTAGTCCAGGAGGTTGTGGTTTCTGTTAAGCTTTTTTTAAATACCTGAATGTATGGAAATAATAATATTTTTACCTTTTTAAGTAATTACGACAGAGTGAAATTGCACGCTTCGCTCAATACCAATAGAATATAGATCAATTAAATTCATATTAATTTGTTTCACAATAGGTAATATAATATTTCAATATCATTATCGGAATTTATATTGTAGTTAACTTTAATTAGAAGTAAACACAATTAGGTAAGTTAAGATATTATTATAATTAATTTATTATAACGTAACATTTTACAAAAAAAAATACCTTTTCGAGTTTTAAGTCGATGATAAATATATATGTTTAAATAAGCAACGAATATGACAACTCTAATATCAATATATCGAACGTACAAACGAATACAAACGAACTGTTTGAATATCCAATCATTGGGCACAAAACATTTGTTAGATACATTTCCATACAATATTATGAAAATAAATCAACGAAATATTAATCTAGAATGTTATAAAGGCTTGTACAAGGTTTATAGTATATAAAATGTTCAGGCACTAGGAGGGTAGGCGGTCGCTGTACAGCGTTACTGGGCGTCACTGTACAGTGGGCGTGCCACGCCCCCGCTTATAAGTTACTATTATAGCGTAGTTCAATTCTAATTAATACTTTTTTGTTAATCCTCACTGCCATTACAGATTTTTTAGACGTGGAAGAATATATATTATACTTAAGATTTTTTTAAAAATTTTGTTATGTAACCTAGAATTTACGGACAGTCTTGATAGTAGAATGTTCCAAGAATATTGTTGGTATTTTAAACGTGTTACTATTATGATTAATTTAAATGCACAAGGACGTATTTTGTATACAAAATTAAAATTTTATATAGTTTATGGTCCTTTCTAGTATTGTTGTATATTGGAAAATATGAAAACTGTTTATTTTATATCGTTTTTCCTACAAGAACCATACGACTACATTTAATTTATATTAAATTTGTTTATTGTAAATAATTAAATAATAAACAAAAAAGGGAATTAAAATGAAACTGCAATAACTACCATATATAGTATTTGGCAATTTTTCTCTGTAACGTGTTTATTATCATAAGATGAAGGACTAGTAATTTATCATAGAAAACTTAGTGTCACTAGATCATGCCTTAAATTCAAATTGTTCCGGACGAGAGCCGGCGACGCAATCGATAGCTCTAAATCATCGCCCAATAAAAATGTCAATGGCCTATCGCTAATGTCTGTATATTACACCGGAATATTGAAAAAAAATCTGTTTTATTGTATATGAATTTTGTATTTTTATATATTATCTATGATGAACAACACCGAAAAAAGGATTTGTTTCTACATAAAGAATATAATTACATACATTCGTCGTCAGTAATGTCTATTTTATTGTACGTATAAACCACATACAATATCTCTTTCGCGTACAATTGGCCTCTTTTTTATCTATACAAGATAAAAATTACTTAATAAAAATTTATGAACTCAGGTAAAATTTTTATTTTTAAGCATTATACATGATCGCAGCACTTTGGACTTACAAAAGTCTTTATGATATTTGTGGACAAGACCTGGAGTTTCAGATCTGCATGATTGTTGTAAAATCATCATAATCGTTAGGAAACGATAGGTCCTTGAATTCTAAACTTTATAATTGTATATTTTTTAATAAATTTTAAATATATTTACAATGCATAAGAATTATTTAATTTTTCAAAATATTTTCATAGCAAATTTTCCACGATGGTGTAAATGCGGAGTTGCGCATGCGTGATGCCCTCATATCGAATAATAATTGAAATAAATCCCTTTCAAACTCCCCGTGGGCTCGTTAACTAATGTTCTCATCTAAAGTTTTCAACTACTGTTACTATATTAGGAAAATTTTATGTATCTACGAATTTCGAGATATTTTTTATCTCTTTAACTCTGAAAATTACTACTATAAAATAAATATACAACAACAATACAACTTTGTGCAGTGTCTTAATTTTGAAAGTTTGAATAATTTGTATGGTAACGGTTTTCGTTTCATTTCCTTTCCCAAAATCAAAATGGCAGCGTTTCCGCTCAAACCAGGGGCTGCGTCGGTGTTGCGCCAAAAAATAAATATTTAGCATCGTCAATAACATTTCGCTGTCTCGGTGCGCGCATGCGTATTGGGCTGCACGCGCTCTCCCTGTCAGAATTATGCAAATTAATCTATAAAAAAGCGATTTAGGGAATCCACTACACACTCTAGTTTGTCTAATAAATCAATTGAACGTAATCATTCATCTTTCGCCAAATACTAAGTCTCATAAAGTCTATAGTCCAGGAGTCGAAATCGCTTCGTCCCTGTCTGCGTGTACCGCGCATGCTCAGCTGTAATGTTTATATTATTTGTATTTGAGCTGTGTATCACGTAAACTATAACTACCACAGCCATAGCGCCAATACTGAGGGCCAGTGCCCGCCCCTCCCCGCTTCGGTAGTTAAATATTTCTTGCTTATTTCGACCTAGCATTGTTGTTGCCGCCGCGCCGAAGGCTGTTGTGTATTGTTTAGACGCGCGTTACTTAAGCAAATATATTATTTTTCAATCACAAGTAGAGCGTACGTCGACATTTTATATTGTGGTGGGATTTTTATATTTTATTTTGTGAATGCACTTAGCTGCAGTGTAAATAATTTGCATCGGGAACTGCATTCGGGCAGGAACTTATAAGTGGTAGTTTTTGTCGCTGTTCAGTGTTGGATTTTTTTGTGGATTCCTTTTAATTGTTGTTATTTTGTTTCGCCTTTTTAATACAATTAGAGCTGTTTGAGTGATTTTTGCTGTCGCACTTTTCGAACGGGGTCAACACTATCGGGTACTTCGGTGATAAGTCTTATGGGTGTTGGATCTTATTTTAGTATATATTTGTTTAATTTAAAGTGAGCTGCATTTCGACGTGTTCGTAAGTAGAATACAAAACAAATATAAATTTGGCAAAAAATAAACAAGCTAGTAACACAATTATTCCCAAAATTAAAAATAATAATTCAATTTTAACTTATTAAACATCAAATTTTATATTATAAAAAAAAACTAACATAATATATAATAGACAAATATTTTTCAAATATTAAATTTAATAAAACCAAACTCATTAGATTGCAATATAAAAAGTTCAGGAAGTTAATGTAAAAAGTTGCTAACTTTGTAACTTATGAGCACGTGGTGTGTCGCTGATGCCGGCCAATCAGCGTCGCTCATCAGTGGGCGGCCAATGGCAATGTTCAGCGATCGTCTAACTTCTTCCCGCGTTTTCACTTGTAAAAGTAATACACAATACTTTAAAATAACTGCAATTGATTCCTGTACTATAATTGTGTATTTTTTTATCTAGGGAATCATATTTATGCATCAATATGCGATTAAATTCAATAATTTAATAGCGTAATTATTTAATATAACTGTAGTCCTTATTATTGTTGTTTTAATAAAATTAACTTTAGTTTATTTAAAATAATTCTCATATATGTGGAACTTTAAAAGGTTCACTTCACAATAATTGAAAGATAAAGAAAAAATACCGAATTATTAAAGAATAGTACCTATTTAAAAATAGCAAAGGCGTTTTGGAGGACGTAATTAATGAAAAAACGAATTTAATTCATATTGTGTATACGAATAATAAAATGCTAAATATATATTTTTTATGTTTCAGGAAAATGAATGGAATAAATCTATCTTATTTTCATTTAAATTGAATAATTAGGTATTTTTTAATATTTACATATTTATTTCTGCGTTTTAATTTTGTAAGATCTACCTATGTGTAGGACTTGTTTTATAATAGTCAGATTTTTAACAATTACAGTTTTAATTATAATTTTATGCAAAAGTAGAGACTATTATTATAATAATATAATTATAAAATAGCCTTAAATAATGTGGGTCATCTTACTGACAATTTTATTTGTGCATTAACAAAAAAGAGGCCAAACGTGGCGCAGGGGCACGAGCGTGCAACTGTACTGTAAACACGGACAAATGAAATATTTAATTTTTTCGTTTGATCCCTCTAGTAACGAGGCGAAGTACGGCGTTGAGTTCCGCCAATCAACTCGCAATGCCTCCGGAACTTAGCTAAAATTGAGGAACGGAGTGTCTCAAGTCTGTGCTCCCAGGTTCCCTCTGCCTACTCTAGATTTTTTTGTCGATAAAAGTATAAAAATATAATTTTATGAATGAATATATGCGTGTGCTTTTTGATAATATATCAATATGTATTAATTCTTGCATAACAGTATTATAATCTATATTACTACAATTATATTTAAAAAAGTTGGAATAAACTTGGAATAAAAATAATGTTTAAATCAGCAATTATCACTGAATTTTTATCTTTCTAAAAATAAAATTAAAACAGCTGCACGCTGTACCCCGCAAACAGCGAGGTAGTGGGAACTCAGTGTTAAGACACTCCGTTCCCCATTTTTCGCTGAATTTGCCAACGATTATCTTTCTATTATTTTCTTTTTACTCAATAGCAACATTCTTCTAATATATTCAGGGTTTCCATAGAACATTTTAATCCACGCAAACAAAGTTGGGGGCGATGATTAGTTGTCTTATATATATATATGTATATCAACATCTGTATTATTATGAACATAATTTTGTTTACGCAACGATAACCACTTTTGTTTTATGTGCATATTTATAAATATAATTATATTTATAAATATTAAATATCATTAAGAAAAACCAATCTTATATTAAAAAATCATTTTCACATATATGATATTTGTGTACTCCCGGTATTTACCAAAATATAGATAAGAAAGAATGATCTTTGCACTTTACTTTGCTAATAATTTCTTATCATATTAGATAATATTTGGAATTTGCTATTTCTATATCTATACACTTTTTTATTTACTTTTAACTACTTATTTTGTCTTCGTTCAATTTAGGTCATTGTGGCGTAGTAGGTATGAGCCCGATGGTTGTTAATTCGATTTTCCTTTGATTGAATCATTTTCATTTCAGCACGCAATATCTGTAAGATAAACGCAGATAAGAGTGTATCTTAACTCTACCTAACCTGCTATATGCAGGATTAATATTATAAAAAAAATCGACTTCAAATTGGAATAAAAAACTTATAAAAAAAACCGACTGTAATAAAATAATTCGACAATTAATTAAACACATTACATAGAGTCAGTCAAAACATCTTTCTTTTTTTATCCTTTTTTTTATTTTTTACAAAGGAAACGTTTTAACGTTATACATATGTAAATATATTGAGGTCAAAGGTCACGCGATAAGCATTGTTTACAATAAAAGTTATTAAATAAAATATTTCTCAGAAATGTTTGTTTTACATAATGTTATCTTTATAATTTAGCTGATAACGTTCAAGCTTTTCTGGATTTCGCGAAGCTTTAACTATTATTTTACTCTTGTGTTTACTTGATATTTTTTATATTCTTTGCATTCCCACTCTAGGAAATATTTAATATTCCCTTTTTCTTCGCTCTGGTGTCGAGGTAAAGCACGGTGTTGCGCCACTCAACTGTGTTTGTCGGATAACAGGTAACGCAGTGTCTTAACAGTAGAATCCCTCTGTCTACCCTGCTAATTGCGAAATACAGCGTGAAGCAGTTTTTTTATATTTCATGATATAGTAGATAAAGGGAGTCCAATCGCTAGTCGCTACGCCAAAAATGCTTAGTTTCTTTTTGCGTACCCTACTAGTATAGGCCTGGAAAATCTGCATGGAGTGCAGCTTTATTTTCCAGGCATTAGATGTTGAGTGAGTCTTCACATTAGATATTTTCGTACTACACTCTATATTTACCACATTTTTCATATTCTAAAATTATTGTGCTATCAAATTATAAATAAGTTTGTTATTTATTATTAAGTTAGTAGTTCAGATTGGTCTTTCTATAATTTTTATGTCTTTTTAATAATTTACTTTACTTTTGCAAATTAAAGATATAAAAATAAATAAATTAAGCAGGAGTATAAAAATAATAATATATTTTTACATATCTAACAGTTTAGCTACGATTACACTTTGCTTGTAAATTGGATTTTAGACAAATTAAATTAATCAATTAAATGCTCGTATATGTGAACATTATATAGAAATGATAACAGCTGTTATGTAACACCATTTGTCACGTTACGTTAATTTAGTTCAGTAACATTGTTATCAGGGAAACACACGTTTTTATTAATACGTCAATTACACCTTGCTATTATATTTTTTAATTTGTCTATATTTATATAAAACTCGTTACCGAGTTACGTTGCCAGATTTTGTCTTGGGGAACAGCGGAATTTTTATCTATGGAATCTTTAGTGATGTATTTAAAAAAATAAATATGGAATAATTCACGAAAAGCGGAAGCATGTCTGTCTGGGCTAAAAATCGGGACGTGCCACCAAAATCGGGAGGTCTAGTAACGCTGTCACCGAATGACTGACAGATAAGTAACGCACAAACCAAACTGTACTTAGATAGTTGAAACTTGGCATGTATGCAGATTGCCGAATGTAGGAGATCATTAACAGAAGATTTCCAGAAATCACTACAGGTACGGGAAAGCCAGGACTTTCCATTTCACATCTTAAAGTCCACGCAAATATGGATAGATGGCGAAAAGTTTTTAATAAACCTTTATAGTTACAAATATATGTATGAGAAAATGTTTAAAAAAATAGTTAAAAAATGCTCCTTTCATGTAATTTATCCGACGTGTGTTTTTATAATTATTCCAAACCAATACATCCATTGCACGATAAACATAATTTTTTGACAGGTCTTTGATTAGGCGTTATTTTATGAAAAAAAAAAATTACATTAATATTAAAAAACGCTCATAGTTCTTTTATGAACGGGAATCGTTTATTCGAATTAAAAGACAAACTGACACTAGAATTTAATAAATATTTATTTTCACTGAAAACAAAAGCGACTTAATAGCAAAGTAGGTCTAGCTCTAGGTGTGTCATAGAACGCTGAAT
>DWNA01000334.1:0-25954 GCA_018249835.1 Heliconius besckei | reverse complement strand
ATATATTAAAATAATTAATTTGACATGCAATTTATTCCGCCATGTTAATAACAATCGTCGCTACGCGTTGCTAAGCAACGGCTTGCAAAGTTTGTTGTTTTAAGAAAACGTCACCCAAAGTGAGTTTACTTAATGCATACATGGCGCGCGTCGATATAGATTTGTATACATTAACAAAAATTAGATGATTTCTATAATTTGATATTCATCCTTATGAAAATAAATATAATAGTCACTTTTAGCATTTCATCTTGATAGAAATTATAGTTTACTCTACAACATTCTAATAAATAATTAAGATGTCACTGATTCGGAATGACCTAGCCTACGAGCGGTATAGTATGACCGACGCGAACGGGCAGATGACTTTGATGATTTTGTAAATTTTTATATATATTTTATACTATTATTTTTTATGTAATTATTTGCTGCTTATAATTAATTTATCTCAGTTTGGTTATCGATACCGATGTTATACACTTAAAATATCGTAATTTTAATCATTTGGGATTTTATTTAATATTGTTCGCAAAAATTAATAATTATTTAATATACTAGGTACTTTTTTTCTAATATTAAGAATTTCCTCTAGTTACTTTTACTTCTTTTGTTTGTTCATTTCGGTTGCTCAGATATTTTTTCTAATAATAAATCTCTAATAATTATTATTAGAGATCGAACGCGGCTACGCCCGCTTGAACTATACAAATATATTTATGAAATTATTTTCAGTTTTCAATAGAGAGGTGCGTTAAGCAAGCTCATTTTGGGTGACGTTTTCTAACAACAAACTTTGCAAATCGTTGCTTAGCAACGGTCGCATTGTTTATTAACATGGCGGAATAAATTGAATGTCAAATTAATAAGTATTTTAATATATTAGTATATATCGACAATATTACAAATATAAGAAAAAAAAGGATCCTATGTTCATCCCGAGACCCTCAAGTATATCTATATGAGTATTTTATCATAATTAAATTAGCGGTTTGGGCCTGATTGCGTAAAACACAGACAGACAGACAGACAGAGTTACTTTCGAATTTATAATATAGGTATGGAGGTATGGATATATTGGTCATATTAATATTTCATTTTTTATAAAATATATCTGAAAAAAGCCGGACGAAGACAAAATGATTAACTAGTGTTCTGTAAACAAATAAATACCCCTACGGCGCGGCGTTCTACTTAGGTATATATATGTATTTCAGTACTCCTAAACCGATTCGAATCCATGCGAATTTCATCGAATTAAACGCCCCATATACTATAAGCGATACGAAAAAAGGACAAAGCGTGCTCGGAAAAGGCAAAAAATAAAATCTGTTTTTCTCTGCGGTAAAGCCTTGAGTTGCTATTAGGTATTCTCGTATGTTATACGATAGGTACTTTTCGACGTAAGGTTCTCTCCATACTTTTTACACGAGAATCGGCTTCTATATAATGATTGCTATAACTATTTATTGAGGCCGTCGAGGCGCAGGGCCACAAGGGTGTGACTGTCGCGGTGGTGACGTACAGGTTGTGAGTTCGACTCCCTTTTGAAGGAATGAATTATTATTTTTTAATATTCTCATTTCTTCACTGTGGCACTAAGGCAAAATACCCGGCCACTCAACAAGCAATGCTTTGAGACATTTAGCGGAAAGTGGGGAACGGAGTGTCTTAACACTAGGTGTCGTCTGCTTACCCTTAAACAACTCGTCCTTGTTTTATAACTGTTTATGTATTTGCTTGTTTGTGACAATGAATAAAATTAAAATAATATGAATAAAAACGAAGCTCAATAAACAGTAACTTAAGATCTCGAAAAATAATTTCTTTTGAGCATTTTCTTTTTAGTATTAATCGCAATGTTACAATATGCTGAACCTTATTGTAAACGATACAATTGTTTTAATTTTACTTACCTTTTTCTTTGTATTTATCCGTAAATAGGAAAATATTTAATGTTTTAAGCAACATCATTCATAAGTATGAATTTGTTAATTGAAATACAAATTATGATTTTCTGCCTTTCAGCCTGAAGTCGCTATAGCAGGGTAGGTAGAGGCAGCCTAGTGTTAAAACACTCCACTACATAATATATACAACAAAAAGTATCCTATGTCCTTTTTAATACCTCTAAGAATATTTTTACAAAGTTCCAAGGGAAGTTGAGTAGTTTTGGCGTGAAGGGGTGATAAACAAACTTACATGTACATTTATAATAATAGTATGATTTATAGTCATATAAAATAAAAATAAAAGAAAGTCGTACATCGTACATACAATGAAAGGATTTTAATAAAACAACGTACGCTTTCGTCCGTTAGTACAAAATACACATAACGGAGAAAAAACAAAATGCCCACCGAAATCCCGTTGCGATGAATTTCAATCGAGCATTTTTAACCGAAATCCGTTACAATCCCGGTCCTGATTTTCACTGAATAAATCGAATTACAACCTCCTTAATCCCTTTATCCAAAACTGTTTCGATGTTAAGAGACAAATGTGCGGGTTAAACTTTCGACCGGACTATTTGCGACATGTGGCGCTTTGAACTGGCGACCCTTGAGGTTGAACCACTCGACTAATGGCGTACGGTTACAATATTAATTATAAGTTATATTTTTTATATATATGATAGCCAAAACAATTTTGCCCGTTTTCGATGTTAGGCTAAATATTATCGAGGCCAGTCGTCGCGCAGGGGCACAAAGTGTAACCATAAAACCGACTGGTTGTTGGTTCGATCCCTACTCGAGGAGATGAAACATTTATTTAAATTTATATTTCCATTTCTTTGCTCTCGTATAGAGGCAAAACGCGGCGTTGAGTTCTGCCACTCAACACGCAATGCTTCCAGAATTCGGCAGAAAGTGGGGAAAGGAGTGTCGTAACACAAGGTTCCCTCTGCCTACCCTGATTTGTGCGGGATACAGCGTGAAGCTGATTTTAAGCATAATCTAATCTTCTTAGTATTTAGCATGAATAGTCCCCACTTATCATTTACATGATAACTATGAGATCGATTTTTATATTAAAAAATATTTATTAAAACATTTTCGTTTTCGTGGCCTAGATTTTTAAGATGTTTCCTTTTTTTAAAGATTCCTTTTTAACATTTCTTATTAAAATTTCCCTACTCGCTCAATACAATCACGAACTTTTCTGAAGAAAAAAAATAAGTTTCATACATCCCACACTTACTTACACATCATTAATCAATTACGAAATCTCATATGAGAATTAATATACCTTGCGGTAATACGTATTAGTCGTTACCAACGCTTTGTCTAGAGAATATATAATTATTTAATAGACACTACCGTGCCCACTCAATATATTCAGATATAGTTAGGCCCGAATTCAGAGGACCCACGAGGTGGAGATAATTATTATGTTGGAAGGTGTGAAGGAGATATTATTATAAGAAATAGAAATATAAACGTGAATAAGTATTTCACTTCCTCGAGTGGGGATCGAACCCACAACCGTCGTCACACACCCTTGTGCCGCTTCGCCACGACGGTCTTAGATTAGATTATGTTTCATCGATAATTTCATAAAATATTAATGAAAATAAAATTACAGTGACAGTGTAAAAAAGTAATAAGTAAATTATCTTATAGTAATGTAATATCTATATATATATATATAAAATCGAAAGGTCACTCACTCACTCATCACGAAATCTCAGTAACTACAAGTGCTAGGAATCTCAAATTTTGCATAGGAGTTATTTATAGGACGTAGGTGCTCGCTAAGACGGGAATTTGCAATAGTCGACTCCTAAGGGGTTGTTTTTGGGGTTGAGAGTTTTTATGAAACTTTGTTACTACAAGTGCTAGGTGTGTATAATTTTGCACGGACGTCACTTATAGGACGTAGGTACTCATGGACAGAAATTAATAGTAACGTTCACGTAGGCGAAGCCGCGGGCGTGCCGCTAGTATACCTATATAATTATATATAACACATAAGGTTAACGATTCGATCGGCATAATCACCGGGTGATCGTAAAGTTTTATTAAATACGAAACTTATTAAATGCCTGTAATTACGCCTCGCAAAGGCCAGAATTAAAAGCTTTTTGATCGCGCTGACGTCGGCTTGCGGTTGCTCACCTCGAAAATTGGTATAGTAAGAGATTGTGCACACATTACTTGAACTTCATGAACTTCATGAAGTCATTTTAAGTGTTAAGCTACAATAGCAATTATGATGGAAAATCTGAGGGTTTATTGCTATAGTTTGTCGGGTTACGTGGTTCGAAATAAAGTTTCTTGCGAGTAATAATGCTACTGAAAATATATTTTAAATCTACAACATTTTTTTAAGGTAGGTATGTTAGTCCGGCGTTGAATTCCGTCACTCAATATGCTAATAACTCGAAAAAATCTTCAGAAAATGGGGAAGGGCTTAATTAGTTCCCTCTGCTGCAGTTCAATAGAAAAATAAATATGTGGTAACTAAAACTGTTTTCCCTGATGGAGCGTAATTAACACAAAAGTACATTCTGAAAAACGAGTGAAGGTTTCCAGTATCCTAATGTATCTCCCATTAATTTAAACATAATTGCATATTTACTTATTAACGTTATTGTTTGTTTTTTAAAACTGTTTTTAAGCACCTATGACTAGAAAAATATTATTTTTATTGTGCTTTGTTAAAATTTTAAATTTATTTGTTATCATATATATGTATAATATAGAATTTCAGTATTTTGTAATATATAGGTGCGTCTTTTAAAAATTCTAAAAGCAGTTACAAACATTTAAAAATATAGTTAGAATGTAGGTTTAATTGAATTGAACCCTTCTAAAAATTCCAAGAGGTGTGAAATACGTGGTAATAATCCACGTTTATTCCAAACTTTTTCTAGTATTTTCCTATCAAAGTTATTATTATTTAAATTTCATATGCATTATATATTTCAATAACGTATATATATATATATATATATAGAAGATATTTAATTAAAATTCAATAGTATGTTAAGCAAGTTTTAATAACCAGTTCTATTTTCGCCTCGTCTCACATAATAGAAGTTGAAAGATTATTTGACCGAAATCGACACATAAATCCAATTTTCTCTCCGTCCGAATTATATTCGAGGAAACTCATAACTCTTTAAATTCAATTATTGTGTGGAATGAAAGTTATCAAAGTTTAAATTCTGTAAATGAAATAACAATGTATAAGATCAGCTATACTAATTGCTACGTGCATTTGTTTGGAAATTCATGGTTTGGCGTGTTGAGATTTTTTTATTATTCTTTATTTGGAAACTTTTAGTTAATAAATATCTACTTGCACTAGTCTGGTTGCCGTGTGTTTGTTTCGAAAACCAAGAACTACGCGTCAGCAATGATTTTATCTCCTCCCTCTGTTAAACAAAGCGCAGCGTTGAGTTACATCACTATCCCACCTTCTACCCAATACACTACGTGTGTACCCAATATACATACTACCACGAAAAATGTGGAGTGTCTTAACACTAGGTCCTCTTTCCCTAATATTCTCTGCCGGTAATCATGATGCTGCGTTTTGCATAGACAAAGCATCACTACAGGCGTTCAGATGTGTCCAGAAGTGAAAAAAAAATCACAAGAATTCCAATTAATTTTATTTTTTCAGTAGGGTAGGCAGAGGGACCCTAGTGTTAGGGAGACACTCCGATCGCCGCCGAATTTTTGGAGTCATTGCTTGTTTAGTGGCGGAACTCAACACCGGGCACCGGCAAGAAATAATAATTCATTCCCTTGAGTGGAGATCAAACCCATAACCGTAGCGTTACTGTCACACCCACGCGTCCCTACGACACGACGGCCTCGAGCTAAAAATAAATTATTAAGTACTTGTACCTATTCCATATATGTGTATACATTTTTGTCCCAAAGCCTGCCTAATACATCCAATAAATGGAATTCCAACGGGACGAGTATGGGGAAATGTTCATTTTATTATCATACGCGGATGGCCCTTACTAGGAAATACAAAGGCGGGATATAGATAATAAATACCCTTTAAACGTATTATCTTATATGTGCCATTATTTATATTACAAACTATTATAGTAATCAGAATGTTTTGTTTTATTATTTCGAATGTATTTCATTATTTTATTGTATATTATATTAATTATTGTGGGGATCAAGTGCGTGACTGTAAACGCTGTCAGGTTTACAATCATAGTCAGGTTGTGGGTTCGATTCCCGCTCGCGGAAATGACATATTTAATATTTTCATTTATTCGCTCTAGTGTTGAGGGAAACACGTAACACGCAATGCCTCCAGAATTCGCCCGAAAAGTGTTGAACGGAATGTCGTAGCACTGGGCTCCGTCTGCCTACCCTGCTATATGCGGGATACAGAGTGATATGACATGATATATTGAATGCGCGTTGGTTGATAGTAATTGCTATGTAATCTTTAGCATGTTATTCTTTTTATTTCCTTGCGTAACTTCTATATCTATATCATACAAGCTGTAAGTAAGAAAGAAAAGTAGGTATATTCAAATTCTGTATGATAGATACTTTATTTGAACAGTCAGCATATACATACATGCATGCATACAGAATATATACATGCTATTAGAAGGTAAAGGAAATAAAAAAAATCATGTCCTCGAGAGAAAATCGAACCCAAAACTTGTCATGTTTACAATTACATGCTTCCATCGATACGCCACTACAAGCTTCAAATAACATTTGATTAATTTTACATAAAAAACAATCATTTATTTTATGTTATAATTTACGTAGAAGGAAAATAAATACAAAGTTTCACAGTTCACTTATAGATGGCGTTATAACGAAATAATTCAAGCTATCGTTTGGTTCTACCAAAAAGTATATAATAAGTTACGTTTGAAGATTATGTTGCTTGGTAGTGCGTCCTATATGCCGATATAAGGTTCATATGGGACAGCTGCCAATGCCAATATTTTTACATCAAAAATCGTTGTTACTAAAGTTCATCCCTAACTGTCCGTCAGGGGTGACAATATAAAAAAATATATATATAGTATAAGAGTGGTATACTCGTATACTTAAATGTAATGAATTATTTTTTTCGTGAATTAAATTTGGAATATAATTATATTTATTTTTTGTGAAAAATTGTAATCCGTAAGAATGTCTATTTCAGGTTGTTCGCTTCGATTCGACTTTAAATATAATTTCCTTAAAATAAATATGCGAATAGGCATATAGTGTTATATATTTTTAAAAAGCCTACATACTATATATGTAGATTTTAAAACAAATAATATGATGTGGATTTTGTGATTATATTTTTATAAAAAATATTAACAATAAGTAAAGAAGAAATAGGTAGGTACGTGTTGTAGGTAAAAGTTCATCGAGACTTTTGACAGTTACCGACGTCTACGTTACATTTGATGTTGTTTTATAATCAACTGTACTAACCCTTTATTGTGTATATCTATATATATAAAATCGAAAGGTCACTCACTCATCACGAAATCTCAGAAACTACATGTGCTAGGGATCTCAAATTTTGCATAGGAGTTACTTATAGGACGTAGGTGCTCGCTAAGATGGGAATTTGCAATATTCGACTTCTAAGGGGTTGTTTTTGGGGTGGAAAGTGTGTACGAAACTTTGTTACTATAAATGTCTAGGAGTCTCAAATTTTGCACAGTGGTACTTTTTAGGACGTAGGTACTCATGGTACTCACTCATACACAAATTAATAATAACGTAGTTCACGCAGGCGAAGCCGCGGGCGGGCCGCTAGTATTGTATATAATTTTTGTTTATCTTATAGGTGAAGATCTTTTAAACGTGCATCTACTATTGCGTAATATTGTCTCTTCACCGTACATTCTCCTTTGTGTGTTTTCCATTTAACATGACATTGGCGAAGTGATTAGTGCTGAACTGGCACGCTCGGATCGCCATAATTAAAGAACAACAACAACAACAATAATCAACTTCATGAAGCTGCTCAAAAGAGTGAATGAATTTAAAAAAAAAAACTATTACAAATAAGTAATAAAAATACTAACAGGCGGTTGATTATTAAGTGTTTTCACATAATTTCAAAATGACTAATACTTTCTTCTAAGCGTGTAAGTCTTCCAAGCGTGAATAATTCACTCCTATACATTAAAGGAAGAACAAAACTTAAAGCTATATATCTGTTGATAAAATATCTATCTGATTCTAAAAGAAAAGTATCATATTTCTGAAGACAACAAGTGTTTTATTATTAGCGACATTCAAAGGAATCTCATTGGTTTCTTTAACAAGCGATGGACAGAAGCGTCCCGGAAAAAGAATTCGTTTTTAAAAAAGAACTATATATATTTGACAACAATAAGGAAACTTTATTTGTACCGATATTATTAACTTTTTGGTTGCGTCTAAACTGAAGATATTGATTACAGATTTACAAATTTATTTATATTTCTAAAACAAAAGGCAAAATTATTTTACTGCGAAGGTGTAACCTAAGACAAAATAAGCCGCAAATTGAATACCTAAGAAACCAGAGGTGCATTAGAATTGACGGTAATTGGATTTTCACTGAAAATAATAACATTTTGGCGAACGAAGAGAAAGGGGTCTGATTCTTTTGAAAGACTTTAACTTATTATTGGATTATAAACTGTTTGAAAACGTTTACAAAGGCCCGTCACGACTGAAATGTCCAACTTTCTGAGAGGATTTGTAGTGATATTTTTAGGGTTCTGTAATTGAAAAGAAAAATTAGAATCCTTGTCCATTTTTGTGTTTGTCTGTAAATCTGTCAAGGCCATTTATCTCGAGCTCGGTATTAATTTGAAATTAATATCAAATATTCAGATCAACAGTCTCTTAGAGCACAGAAAGAAACCAAACCTCTATAAGCTTGTAAAGGTACGAGCATTTACGTATTGTTGTTATTGCATTTTGTATGAAGTTTACCACGTATAAAAACCTATAGGATATATTTCCCGTTATGAAATGTGGTACAAAGTTAAATTTTTACAGTATAAATTAAAGAAAAAATACGAAAAGTAAAAATTTACATGTATTATACAGAAAAAAAATACAAATTTGTAATCCATTTAATTAAAAAATAAGTGCATATTTTTTTAAATTGTACTTTTCGCTGACCTATATTCTTGAGATAAGTACGGAACCCTCAGTGGGTGTTCAGACTCGAACATGACTGGCTTTTTATTTTATTAGAGAATATTTAAAAATTGATCTTATCAAGTTTTAATGTAAGATATCCTAGGTAAAAAAATATCTTAGAAAATATTTTTTTAAATATTATCTTAAATATCATTAAAAGGGTATGTATAATAATTATTAGTTGAATAAATGAATTAAAAATAGCTATAATTATATGGTTTGTATTCAATTGAGCATCGTTAAAAATTAAAATATAGAAAATATAACGTTTTTTTAATGTTAATATTAATAATAAATATCTGTTAACCCATTACTTATATAGATATTTGAAATTCGTAATAGAAATTTAAACAAATTGCAATGAACTAAAATTTAAACCAATAACATTAATTACTCAAATGGATGCTTCGTACATCATAGTTACGTACAACATAAATCGAAAATCACTTTCATACATTATAAAGGCCAGTTAAAATTTTACACGTGTAAAATATAAATGGACGTCAGTTGGGATACATGTCGCAATCAGTTATTGATTATTATTACTGCTTTCCGAATTGTACCTAAATTATCGCAGTAAATAATTGTACTTCCCACCCATGTGGGGGAAGTAATAGTTAGTTCAATATAGTTCCGATACTAATGTTTAATAATTGATAATAAAAATGTTGATATTTTCTTTTAACTATGTAATTTATATATATTTTTAAAAGAAACTTCAAAACAACTTTTAAAAAATGATGTAGGCTAAATAAAGCTGTAAATACACATTTAATTATAATGAACTAAATGTAAGCCCTTAGTGAAACTTAGATTTTATTTTACAAAAAACAAACACACATATTTGATAACAACGTTAATTGGAATAGAAATTGTAGTTATAAATAAAAACCTAAATCTATATACGCAGGTACAAAATTTTATTTTTTACAATGCTCCTATAACATTGATAGTTGCCATTTCAATTTCCCGCTGAGTAATTTTCCATGCTGAAAATTTACATTATTGTTACAAAAAACGTACAGTGATAAATTAACTATTTCTATTGAAATTGGAAACAAATATTTGAACATAAAATTAATCTTACAGAATTAAAAATATATGTTGCTTAATATTTTTTTTAGCTTCTTACTATATCCCTTATATAGCAGGATTGGCAAACGGAACCTGGGAACCCAATGATACGACACTCCGTTCTTATTAAACTTCTTTCCACTGAATTCTTGAGATATTGCGTGTTGAGTGGTGGAACTCGACACCGCGCTCTGTCTCGTTTCCATAGCGATTTAATGCATTTTTTTGTGCAGTATTTTAATAAAAAATATTAATAATATAAAGTACAATTTTCGTAAAAAAATGTTTACCTACTAATATACATTACAATGATAAACCACATTTACAATAAATACTATTTATTTTTTTCATTGAATACAAGAAAATTTATAAACATAGGTAAATGAAATTATAAAATATTTCTTAATTCAGAGTTCCTACGTTCAAACCACATTGCCCATATTTTACCCGGAGAGCCAATCCCAAACACCTGCGCAAACCTGACAACTAGCCAATGAAAGGAGCCAATGAGAAAATTTTCGGCCACACATTGGAACATAGATTTAAAGTGACTCTTTAGACATCGTTGTACTAACTCCAATGAACTGAAGGCAAAACTTTTTAGTTGACTAAACAAGAAAAACTAAAACTCTTTCCGGTTATCCGGGGACTTATCTAGGAAAATGAAAAGCTTCCTTTAAGCGTTCAAAGTTCCAACTTTTCCACTTTTTCAAACCTTCAAAATTGAATTATTGCAATCGGTTGTAAATAACAAATGAGTTACCTGCTTTTAAATGTAGATACATTAATAAGTATTTTATACCTACTTGGGAAGAAAATATTATTTTTATTGTTAATAATAACTTAACATTATCTTAAGTTAATGTGCACTTTGTATGTGTACATTGAAGCTATCATGGCACAAGTAGGTATGTAACTGTAAATGCAGAGAAATAAATTAAAATTTATTATTCTTTTTAATCGCTCTGGTAACAAGGCAAAGCTGGCGTTAAGTTCCACCACTTAATACGCAAAGCCTGAAAGATTTAGTGGAAAGTGGGAAACAGTGTCTTAACACTCGGTCCTCTTTGCCTACCCTGCTATATGCGGGATATAGGATCAAGTAGACGTATTATATTTATTTATTTTTTATTAAAAATACACTTAGATTGAATTAACTCGTTGGTCTTGTAAGTTATTTCGTCTTATCACGTCGGTTTCCGCGACTCTTACCCGCCAGAGCCATTTGATTTCATTACACGATAAGTCTCAGATAAAACACTGTATATTCAAACGTACGAGCTAGGTGATGTAGAATAAACGGTGATAGAAGTGGCAACTGTTCAAAATCTTTTAATATTATATAAACATATCTTCGTATTTTTAATACATAAATAATTAAATTTGACACAAACTCAAGCTAAATTCCAAATAAAAACATATTCGATTAGTACGTACGTACTTCTTAAAACTTAGACGGGCTTCTTTTAGGCATGAATAAAAATCATATACATAATGTGCCTATGTAAAAATTTTTTTTTTAAAACTAACAAAATAGCATAAATACAACATATGAATAAACATATTTTCTTAGTTAAACTAAAACATTATCGTTGCTTCCACCATTTCTCGTGGGCTGAACGCAATGCGAGTGAGCACCGAGATGATATCGGTATTCAATTTATTCAAGATATAGCAAACAGTACCATTTGAATGCCTCTTGCATGCCTTTTATAAAATACTTTTTTTTTACTCCATTTATAAGTGGGTACATTTTATACATTACTAGAATTAAGTTTTATACACTTTGTAGCTTTTTCTTTATATAAAAATATATGTTTCTTTTTCAGCTTTAGGTTTCCGCACACTTCATGGTAGACATTTTCCACCGAATTCTTTAAGCTTTGCCTTTTTCATTTCCTCGAGTGAGAGTCGATCCCACAACCAGTCACGTTTATAATCACACTTTGTGCCCCTGCACCACCACCACCATTGGTTAAAATATGTTTATTTATTATATTTTTCTTGGAAGACAATTATTATAATATATTTATTTACCAATGGCGATATCGAATCGTATTATAATTGTACAAAGAAAGCAATCACAAACACCAGTATTATATATATTATATATATACTAGTGGGCCCGGACGCGTCCAAACAAACAAAAGAAGAAAAAGTAACTAAAGGAAATTCTTAATATTAGAAAAAGTACCTAAAGTTTGCCGTGCGCGCGTGCTAAACATTTTTCTATATTAAATAATTATTAATTTTTGCGAACAATGTTAAATAAAATCCCAAATGATTAAAATTACGATATTTTAAGTGTATAACATCGGTATAGATAACCGAACTGAGATAAATTAATTATAAGCAGCAAATAATTACATAAAAATTAACAGTAATTCGAAAATATATAAAAATCTACAAAACCATCAAGTCATCTGCCCGTTCGCGTCGGTCATACTCATACTATACCACTCGTAGGCTAGGTCATTTAGAATCAGTGACATCTCCTTAATTATTTATTAGAATGTAATACAGTAAACTATAATTTCAATCTCGATGAAATGCTAAAAGTGACTATTATATTTATTTTCATAAGGGTTTATATCAAATTATAGAAATCATCTAATTTTTCTTAATGTATACAATTTCTTAATATCTATATCTATAGTATATATCAACGCGGACTTTTATAGACAATATTTAAGGGACAATATTTTTGTAGAATATTGTTTTTGTGTCTCATAGGGTTGAGTCGGCGCGCGCCATGTACGCGTTAAGCAAATTCATTTTAGGTGACGTTTTCTTAAAACAACAAACTTTGCAAGCCGTTGCTTAGCAACGGTCGTTGTTATTAACATGGCGGGATAAATTGCATGTCAAATTAAAAGTATTTTGATATATTAGTATATAACGACAATATTACAAATATAAGAAAAAAAAGTATCCTATGTTCATCCCGGTACCCTCATGTATCTCTATATGAGTATTTTATCACAATTAAATTAGCGGTTGGGCCCTGATTGCGTAAAAGACAGCCAGACAGACAGAGTTACTTTCGAATTTATAATTTAGGCATGGAATACACACAGTTTCTTTTATGAAATAAACATAAAAAAAGCTATCGAGCCAACGTACACGTAATATATTCTACAAAATATAACAAGACACTTTTCCAAACATACTAAGAGTATAAGGTACGGAATCCAAACAAATGACTTAAAATTAATGAAATTTCATCCCTTACAGAGCATCAAGTATCTCTCGAGCGGGAAACAACATCGAAATGTGAATTTATTGAAAATAACCTCCCTATTGATATTTACGTACTGTTGTAAATTGTGAGGAACGTTGGTTCTCTTTCCTAAAAATAAATAAGGGGGAAGGCCCCGTCTGACTTATATAGCACTCACTTCTGATTACGCCACCATGTACTGACACCGTGTTTTAAAAGAAAATTGACACACTTACTAGTCCTTTATCCGCATTTCTTTTTATTATCGTACACTATTATATAGGTATTGTAAATGAATTACATTTATATTAGTAACTAGTCAGCAATTGCTTAAGGCTGTACATTAAATAAAATACATATTTAAGTACCACATGTTTATTTTGTATTATAACAATAACGTAACCTAGCAACCGTAACCGCAACCTGAACTTTCGAGACATTCAGAGAAAATAATTCTTCTTTAATAATTATGTATTCGTCGATTTTTCATTGTTTCTAAGATGTAATGAGCTTATTGTTCTAAACTAATAACCACGAATTCTTATTAACCACGAAACATGTATTCAATGAAATATTTTTAAGAGTCTAAATTTCAAATTTTATAACAATCGGTGGCGTTTTAAAGATTTTTCCATACAAACTTTCAACCCCTTATTTCCACCCTTAGGGGAAGAACTCTAGAAAACCATGAAACATGTGTTCAATTAAATACTTTCAAGAGTCTGAATTTCAAATTTTATAAAAATTGGTGCCGATTTTTAAAAAAATCCATACAAACTTTTAACCCCTATTTCACCCTTTTAGGGTTAAAATTTTACAAAATCCCTTAGTGGATGTCCAGATTACGAAAATAAACATCTGTCCAAATTTCACGTTTCTACGCACAGCGGTTACTGCTGTGCGTGCGTCTTACCTCAGTCAGTGAGGACAAGTCCTTTTATATATATAGATAATATATTCAATAGAATTTTTAATTCAATTTCCCCACGCTTAAACAAAAATGGTTATTGGCAACCGATCACTTTATAATTGATTACTAAGTACTTTGATATCAACTTTATTTACTTTATATTGTTGGGTGACTTTCGTTGAAGGACTACACTCGATGGATACTGAAGAAGTTGTATTAATTTTAACTTATAAACAATAATGAATATGAAGGCCTTTTACTGTTCACAGAATATGAATTGAATTGAAAATTTTAATTTATGTGCCTCTAAAAACACCAAATTTGTATTTCAAATTGTAAATATTGAATATAGGCTATTAATAAATAGTTAAATATATGCTAATTATTAGGTCCACCACACGAGAAAATGTACTTAGTTGAATTCTTATTCGAAGAAATCCCCAATACTTACTCCTTACTACGACGAAATAAATATTTATTTTAATTTATATTTTCGCTCTGGTGTCGAGGCAAAAGAGCAGCGCTTAGTTCCGCCACTAGTGTTGAGTGGCTTTTTGCCTCCAAAAGAGCTGTATCCCTTTTTCCCTCCAGAATTTGGCGGAAAATGGGATACAGCTTGAGGCTGATTTGTAATGACAATAGTAATTTGGTTTATTTTATTTGATAATTAAAGTGCATTTAGATGATATCCTGAGTAAACTTCCTGAATTTTGCTAATCACCACTTTAGGTTCCTAAAATTGTATACAATCTCCAGATGTCAAAGACATAGAGATGCGGGCATCATTGACACTATCAAGGGAACCAGAGATCATTATTCTCTCACGGGAGACAAGTCACAAATGCTTTGCTTGTTGAATAAATATTTGTATGTATATAAGCTATATTAAATTTAAATAATAATAAAAATTGCTTTAGAACTAAGAAAATAAAATGTATAATATTATAATATACGTAAGACTTGGGAGGCTTATATTTATAGTTATAATACAGCTAATATAAGAATTATCTTTATCGACAAACAGACTGTGGAATGGTAAAATTATCTTCAATATTTTTGTAACAATTTCGAATCTATTGGATCTAAACAATATTTGTATATTAAAAGCTATTAAATAAATAAATAAAATCTGCTCGACGCTGTATCCCGCACACAGCAGACAGAGGGAACCTAGTGTTTCTGCCAAATTCTGGAGGTATGGCGCGTTGAGTGGTAGAGCTCAACGCTACCGACACGAGAGCGAAGAAATGGAAAATTAAACGTAAATAAATATTTCATTTCCTCGAGTGGGGATCGAACCCAAAACCATCGCGTTAGTCACACGGCTTGCGCCGCTGCGCCACGACGGCCCTAAACTATTATTCTTTATATTAAAAACTTTTTATTACTATGTGACCAGCAAACAACTACAGGACTTTAGAAAGATTTCCATTCAACAGGATTTTCATAGGATTTTACTTCTAAAGTCTACGCAAACAAAAAATATGGACGACTCCTAGTAGTGGTAAATAACGCGAATATGCAAACGGAACATTAGTATTGTATATTACTCCTCAGATTTTATTAATATTTTATTGGTTTTATTATAAAAGATTAATACAATAAATTAAAATTAAATTGTTAAATTTAACAACCATCTACAAAATAGTTTTCTACAAAACGTTGGCATCCATTTTATCCTGCTGCATTGCAGTATCGGAAAGGAGTCGAAAATATTATTTTAAGATCATAAAAATACATTCGTTCATAAATAAACATTGACAAAAAAATAATACTGCATATTTTTTTTCAACAAGACATCAGTTTGTTATAGTTTCCGCAAATTTTGTGATTGGATCCAGTAATTAAAGATTGCGTTTTTATCTATATATTCGTACTCTTGTACAAACACTCAAAGGGCTCAGAGAAACTCAATCCTCAAAATGTTACGGAGAAGTACGGTATTCTGGAGGCATTGCGTGTTGAGTGGCGAAATTCAACGCCGTGCTTTGCCTAAAAAATAAAAAATGCTTCGCTAAAAATAATTATTTGTATGAACATACAATATACCTACACACTATGTATATATACTAACTTGTATGTCTCATACAAACCACTGCGTCTAACACCATTCAGCAATTCTATTGTTACGGACAGGAT
This sequence comes from Heliconius besckei, assembly GCA_018249835.1. Lineage (NCBI taxonomy): Eukaryota > Metazoa > Arthropoda > Insecta > Lepidoptera > Nymphalidae > Heliconius > Heliconius besckei. Next base: position 9,471 of record DWNA01000334.1, on the reverse strand, counting down.
AGAGCGCATTGCAATGAAAGACTGACCTAATATCATTAGGAAGAGCTTTAGTGGTCACAATCCGCGCTGACCGTAAAACTTAACGATCAAGACGGTCGTTCCGCACACCACTCAATAGAAAAAAGTATCATTGTACGAGGACCATTTAAAACTATTCATATATGTTTTTCTAATTTTTAATGGAATTAATTTGATATAATTAATTAAACATTTTCTTCATATATTAAAAGCTTAAAATAGTTTTTAAAAAACCTAACAAAGTTGGTCAGGGCTTGGATAGTTTCCAAGAGGCGCGGGTTCTAATTTCGCTACGTTAAAATTTTTATAAATGTTTTCTAAATAATATTTTCTTAATGTTATTTTAATAGGCTCAACTCAAATTCATGTCCACATAAGGCATGCTTATATGAGTGCTATGTAATATAATAAGATATAAATAATATTTTGGCCAAACCGTACAAATAATTTCACACACTAAATAATTCTAACATTATAATTTTATGATACACGATCCATCTAGAATCTCTTATATAATAACAAACTTATTGCATCGTCGATTAATACGAGCTTTAGAGAGTAGGGGATTTGCACAGTTGCAAACTGATACATTGGTAAAGTTGTACAGCATATAGTTGTGTTAACGCTCCTTGGACTATAAATCTAGAGCTTCATAACTTGAACTGCAGTTGAGTAGGTCGGTCCCAAATGAGGTGTTCAGCTCCTGTACTATAAATATTATTTATGCTCCTAGCGAAGTCCCAAGGAGCTAGAATGGGTAAGGTATTTTTTTCTATGAACATAAACTGAGGAGTTCGTTTAAAACGAGCTCTTCTTAAAAATCTTAAGAAAATAAATAGTGAAGTATATAAAATAGGAGTGTTTATTGGCTGTCTAAGGATTTGTATGATATGATAATTTTATATTAAAAATTGCAAACAATATTTTCTTTTACTTTTTTTTACTTTTTATATGTCTTGGTTGTTTTAAGTTTATACTATTAGATTTCTTTTTGTGACAAATTTACTTTGTGTCTTACCTACTCAAAGAACAATGTTAGTATGAAAATAGCTACTAAAAAACTGATACTGAAAGAGAAAAGAAAACTGAACTATTTAATTTACTTTTTTAGAAATATTATATATATATTTACAAATTTTCAATTTTTTATATTGTTTATAATAAACATAATATAGTTTTCTTCCTAAGTAAGGGGACAAACAGAAAAAAAAATGATCTTAGTAACGAAAATCACCAACCAAACGTTCATCCACAATAGGAACATGACGGCATAGGGCGAGGGCGGTTAGCTAAATCGTTTGACATTTGCCAGCCAAGTCCGTCCTTAGGCGTCGAACACAATATTCGTACAAATTAAATAAGTTGGCTGTGTTCCATTGCTGATAGACACCATTACGCCTCGCCTGACTATTAACGTCCGTTGCCGTTCAACTGCAATCTCTTTCGTGTGGACGTTTTATTATCGGTAGAGTCAGCTCTGTGTAGCGCTTTGGGTGTAGTGGTGCTTGTATAGTGAGATGTAGGTGCGTAGGTTCTTTTGTAGCAGAAAAGACATAAATACAAATTTATAAGTTTAGTTGAAATATTTTTTTTTTCATCTTCACGCCTTATCCATATCATAATTATATCCAGGGTAGGCAGAGGGAGCCCTAGTGTTAAGATACTCGTTTTATTGGCAGTGGCGGAGCTTAGCGCCGCGCTTTGCCTTGTTACCAGAGCGAAGAATGAATATATTTAACATTTATTCGCCCAAGTGGGAGTTGAATTGTCGCGTTTACAATCGCACGCTTGTGCCTCAGCGCCACGACGAAATAATTTATTTAATTGTTAGTTTCATCATTTCTATGCCACTTTACTTCAGAGTATCACGAGCTGAGGGTCTTAAGAGGAACAACTCTTATCCACCCTAGAGATGTGTGTCTTAAATAGTTATTTCTTCAGTTTTGTTGCACTTTAGATAGGCAAAGAAAATATTATAACAGCTCGAAGTTTTTATCACTTTTAGTGTAATGTTAGACATAATTATTATAATATACCCTGGATGATAGAACTCTATACTACAGTTTGTCTAAAAAGATAAAAAAATAAATAAACGAAACCAGTTTAAAATTAAATGGATGGTGGATTTGTAAAGTCAAATCCATCACGAACAGCCAAGCACGTTTAAACATTCAAGTAGACTCAGCAGGGGCACAAGGGTGACTATAACGCGACGGTTGAATTATTATTTATTAATAATTTTATATCTTCTCTCTGGCACCAAGGCAAAAGCCCGGCGTTTAGTTCCGTCACTCAATGCGCAATGCCTCGAAAAATTCAGCGGGTAGTGGGGAAAGGAGTGTCTTAATACTATGTTCACTCTGCCTACCCTACAGTGTGCGAGATATAGCATAAAGCTGACAGGTTTCCTTATATAAATTTTCATACGTGAAGCAAAAACTTTGAACCACTTTTTACGAAAATTGCGCGGACGCAGGAGTATCAAATTTGGCACATTTGTGCTCTACATGTAGGAGGAGTTCAGAATGTTAAAATGTTTCAATAATAATGCTTATAAAATACATAAAATCAATAAATGAAACATTAGAGACACTACCATGTAATACCACTCAAAAAAATGTGCTCAGGTAAATGTAAGTTATTCCATATAAACACTGTCAGCTTTGAATCGCTTAGTATGACAACTAATCAACGAGGCTATTCATGATACCAAGAATATGCTCTAAAGTTCTCAACCATCCAATTTCCTGTCTCCACTGCATGTATATTGTATGTATATCTGGAAACTTCACCACAATTCATTTTGTCTGCTACCCTGCTAGTGACGAACAGAACGGTATTTAGATTACCTACCTAGATATGATATAACTTCAGTTGCATTTTTTTTAAAAGAATGTTATTGTAAATCTGTATATATGTGTAATTTAATTTCTTAAATATTTTTATTATCACTTTTATAAAATTTAGCAAATTCTCGTTTTGATTGTAAAATTCTTAAACAAATAAGCATACGTTAACAGATAAGGTAACTACTATTATCTGGAAGTAAGTATAACGAAGTGAACGAGAAATAGAAATTTAATTATTCGCGATTGTGATAGCACTTATACCCGCATAAGAACTCCTCGAATGAGCTAAGAGTTAAATAGCAGTATTAAATTATATAAATCGTATAATATAAAGGGAAATAAGCAATGACTTGATTTTATCAAGAATGATAATTGGTTCGATATCTATTCGAAGGAATGATTAAATATAAACAGTGTTTAATTATTCCGTAGTGTAAAACAATATGCAGCGTTAGGTTCCGCAACTTAACAAACACCGAACAAAAGAGAGAAATCCCGGCAGTAGCAATTTAAAGTGAACTCATTGCACACTAAGTGTTATACAAAATAGACAAGCCCTTTTGAAAATATACTAGCATTTATGCAAGTTGAATTTGTCGGACTTTAAATTCCGTCTGAATAGATGTGTGAGAAGGGCGGGCGAAGTTTTGAGTGCCACTCGACGACCTATTGTTTAAGTATGCTTAACTCGCCTAGTAAATTAGGAATGCTATTCAAATGTTAATATTGAAACTGAAATAAGATAAAGAGTTAAATAACTCAGATTTCAATAGTGAAACTGAATTTCACTTTGTAGCGTGTAACGTTGCAATTTTTGTTATATAAAATTATAAGCCAAAAATTGAGATCTAAGAGCTCGTCGCAGTCACAAGAGTGTAGCTGTAAACACGACGATTGTGGGTTCGATTTCCACTCCGGGGAATGGAATGATAGTATTATCATTTCTTCGATCACCAAACAAATCGCGACATTGAGTCAAGCCACATGCAACGCCTCGAAAATTTGGCGGAAAAGGATGAACGGAGTGTATTAACACTAAATCCCCTCCGCCTACCCCGCCCATATACGTGATACAGCGTGAAACTGAAAAAAAAAAAAAACCAAACTAAAAACAAACTCACCATCATGAGAATCGTAGATGTAGATAACTTCTTTCCATCCGTAATGTATTATTGTATCGACGATTGCCCGATGATAGTCCGGCCGCATGCTGACCGCGTGATCGATTAGTCCCGATGACGGCGGTATTACCTATATCGAGAGTATTCTATGTTTAATGGGTCACTGTTTTGTGGGTAGTTTGGAAAATAATATAGCTCAGTTGTTGTCCGATTGAGTATTAACTTCTGCATGTACGGACTTAGGCTAGCATTGATAATGCGCTCTCAGGTCTGAGATCGATCTTGAGATGCCGTTTTTATTTATAATCTATACTTATATAATGAAGCGGAAGAGTTTGTCTGTTTGTTTGTTTGTTTGAACGCTAAGATCTCTGGATGTACTGGTCCGATTTACATTGTTTTTGTTTTGTATGAAAGATGCATTCTTCAGAAGTGCTATAGGCTATATAACATTACATTACACATATAAAGTAATATATTTAAAAGTACTTTCTAATATGACATGCAATTTATTCTGCCATGTTAATAACAACCGTCGCGTCGCTACGCGACCGTTACCGCGTCATTTTGATATTCATCCTTATGAAAATAAATATAATAGTCACTTTTAGTATTTTATCTAGATTGAAATTATAATTTACTGTATTACATAATAATAAATAATTGAAGAGATGTCACTGATTTGAAATGACCTAGCCTACGAGTGGTATAGTATGAGTATGATCGACTCGAAAATATTCTTATAGTTCAAGCAGGCGTAGCCGCGTCCGGGTCCACTAGTTTATATATATATATATATATGAATAAAAGTGGCATCTCTAGATCTAATGTCAGACTTGAGAGGTTTTATATACGGGCCTAATCTCAGTTAAGCGCTCATTGATGTTTGTGTGTACCTATAGGAGCTGATTCGGGGTTTGTGATTTTATTAACGATTATCAACATACACCCTCTGCAAACTGTATCTGCCGCTATACATAAAAGATATATCTAAAGGATTTAAATACAATTTTCACAGTTATATTTTGGAACCTTTTTTCGTCAGTAGTGTTTGTTTTGTTTGAACGAAACAAAATTTGCCACAAAATAACTTTTATATTGAAATAGTCTTGATAATGTTTTTAGACTACGAAAGAATTCAGATTAATACCTACATGAAAACTTGTGTGGTTCAAGCAGACGAAGCCTATATATATTTATATATATATTTGGTTAATACGAACAACGTAGTTCCAAACTAAATAACTGCATAGTTCTATGATTTCGATAAATCGTATTTCAGAGACTTCCAATTGAATATTTAATCTTACAGAAAAAAATCTCTTTCGCTGAGCATGGAAATTGAGAAGATTTATTGTCAGCGAAAACCTATAGACGTTTTAATGCAGTTTTATCTCGGCCATCCATGTTCATTAAGTCTAATACATTGTAGATTTTTCAGCTCTATGTACACTTTTATTAAATATCCTGATAAATTCTCTAAGAAAATATTTTTTTTATTATTATTACATAAATCAATATTAAGAATAAAAACTAATTCGAACTTTTTTCCTATTCTTCGTTCTCACGCAGATAAAGAATTAGTAGTTTAGGCTTGTTTGTGAACTATTTAACATAGTACAAAAAATATAAATATAAGTAATGATAAAAAATATAACTATTAAATAAGTATATTACCTTCTCAGGAAACCAAGGAGTGATGAAAGGCATCTGGAACGTATTGGTATAAGAGTGGAGAGTATCAAATGATTCTGGCGTGACGGCACCAAGCATTGCAAACACGCCACGCGCAAATTGGTTGCAGACTGTGAACAAAGAAAAAGAAGAACAGAGAAAAGGTCCTTTTGAGCTTTTTAGTATACTTTCATATTAAAGCCAAGAAAAAGCTCATCTATCTGAGCAACTTTTGTTTTCTTATATATTTTTTAAATGGATAATCTGGTCCATCTATATTAGTTGTCCAGATTTCATTAATACATATTTGCTGCCAAAATATGCATGGCCAACACGCTAAATAACTTTTGCAAATGTAACCTCACCCACCCCTAATTATATTTTCAAACTGTCCATTCCATGAATCCATTCTAATATACTAACAAAATGTCATTCAAATCTGTTCAATTGACTTGCATGTACGGAGAAATTATATCTTCCAAAGTGTTGTTACAATAAAACTAATTATATTTTTACTTTGTATAAATTAGAAAACCTTATAAAGGAACTTTTTTTAAAAACCAATATTATTCTACAAAAACTCCTTTAGATTTTTTCCTTTAAATATTTGTAACGCAGTTTTCAGTTTTATTGAGGCTGTTAAATGTGAATGCATGCAATGGCTTATATGTTTTTTTTGCTCAGAATTTATTTTTCTATTTAACATACTAGTGAATGTCGCACTTTTTTTAAAAAGCAGTCGTGGTGCTGGGACACAAAGTGTTCTGCAAAATCGACTGGTTGTGGGTTCGATCCTCACCCGGGAAAAGCATTAGTTCCACTAAATACTCAACACCTCCAGAATTCGGCGGAAAGTAAGGAACGAAGTGTCTCAACACTAGGAGGTCAGTAGGTTCTACCCTGTCTACAGTGCAGTGAGCGAGATACAGCGTAAGGCAGGTTTTTTGAATTTTATTATTGAAAAAAAAAAAAACATTACATACTATTACCATAATAGAAAATAATAACTGCTAATTTCATTATATCTCAATAGAAATATATGGTTTTTTTAATTTTTCACTGCGATTTTATTAAAAATGTTAAAAAAAAAAACATAATATTCCAAAGCGAACGCCACAATAGCACAGCACTGGGATTTTATCGCAATAGAATCTGAGCTACATGTCAGTTTCTATTGGACAATCCTAGATGCGTACTGTATACAATATACTCACGTTACTTCTATTGTATACTTTTGTTTGAAGTATTGTAAGAAGAAGAGATTTCTAATGTACATGTTATTCATTTTATCATTAAAACTTATTGAATTTTGTGTCCATTTTTGAATTATGTTAATTTACAAATTGAAAGTTAAATTAAATTGGTTCACGCTGTATCTCATAGCAGAGTAGGCAGAGGGAACCTAGTGTTCAGACACTCAGATACATTTTGTGTTGAGTGGCGGAACACAAAGCCGCGCTTTCCCGTGTTACCAGAGAGACGAAAATGTAAATTATAAATATATATTTTATTTCCCCGAGTGAGAATCGAACAATTGGAAATGACTTAAGTAAATAGTTTTACTTTTTTAACTTTTCATAACCAACAATCTTAATGATTAAAGGAGTCCAAATCGAGAGTGAAATATACCATAACTCGCACACTAAAGTACTAAATTCCCATATATCATTATAATAATTGAATATTTAACATTTTTTTATATAAAAAGTAATAAATTGTTTAATATCAAGAACGTGGGCATCTATATTCCGTTATTTTCAACCGACAGCACCTCCGTTCGCTGTAATTACACTCTAACACAATTACCTTAAAAGCCTGTCACTGGAGAGAAATTTAATGAACCCATTAATTGAGTGAATTGTCTTAAATTTAATCTAGTTACATTTTTATGTAATGGATACGATTCTTTTTATATAAGTGACGTTTGATTGTTGATTATTTGTTGCATTTTTGATGATATGTGCATCAACTTGAAGAAAAATATAATATCTTTTGAATTGAAATTAAGTTCGAATCAAAAATTACATGTTGGTATAATTATTTATTAATATTCTCTAACAAATATAATAATGGGAAAAGTTTCTGGGAAAAGGAAAACCGGCGGTAGAAGAAAGCCATGGCAAAGGAACATCAAGGGCTGAAATTAAAACCGCCGTAGATTTGATTCATTTGGCTAGGGACAGAACTAAGTATGCGAAGTTCACTGCCAACCCTCACTAGTTGGAGAGGCACATTAAGAAGAAGAAGAAGAACAAAAAAAAACGACTTCAAACAGTAGACTAAAATATGAATTTGTGTTTTCTCATTGATGACTTCGTTAGAACTCCAAACCAACCAAATCAAGATAAATATTGGACCCCATGGGAAGCACCAGCTTTCAAATTAAAAAAGAATCATCAAAATCGTTCCAATAGTTCAACCCAAATAGAGACATTAAATTAAGTTAAGTTAAACAACATTTATCGTACGATAATAGTATTACAATTTTGTTTTTGATTAAGCGTTAGCGTGCGGTTCTCTTCCATAGCCGTAACAATAATGGCAATGTAAATAAACATGTACGTTTACACTCATATATATATGTATATATATATATGTATATATATGTATATATATATATATGTATATATATATATATATATATGAACAGAAATTGTAGGTAATCACGATGCGGTTTATTATGCATTTTGCAATATTTGCTTATTCGGACTAATTGTGCGATACTTATTAACCTATGTGATAATGTTATATAAATATTATATGGGTTCGACGATCTGTGGTTATACTATCCATCCATATATATGTATATAATCATCGATATTCGAAAGTAACTCTGTCTGTCTGACGGTCTGTCATTTACGCATTCAGGGCCAAACCGCTAATTTAATTGTGATAAAATACTCATATAGAGATACTTGAGGGTCTCGGGATGAACATAGGATACTCGTTTTATCGATATAGTTTTTTCTCATATTTCTAATATTTTTGATATATACCAATATATTAAAGTACTTATTAATTTGACAATTTATTCCGCTATGTCTATAACTACCGTCGCTATGCGACCGTTGCTAAGCATCGATGTGCAAAGTTTGTTGTTAGAAAACGTCACCCAAAATGAGTTTACTTAACGCATCTCTCTATTGAAAACTGAAAATAATTTTATAAATATATTAAATTAATATTCATATAGTTCAAGCGGGCGTAGCCGCGTTCGGGTCCACTAGTAATAAAATAAAATTAAATAAAAAAAAACAGCCTTTTATTTCTTGCATCTATAGTTAGTAGTTACATTTCATAAAATAAGAAAATACAAGTTTTACGGTTAGTGTTAGTATTGTTAGTAATTACATTATTATTTTTTATTTTTTTGGTGCGTTTATTATACATAATCTTTTGTTTTTTTATCTATTTACAACTATTTTTAAGACGAACCATATTTTTACCCGACTACGTGATTAAGGGTAATGTAAATAAGACTATGTATGTATGTTTGTTCCTACGAAGCGCTGTAAAGGTCAAACACAAAAAAATCCGTCAGCGATTTTGATAATTCTTAAGAAAATCTTCTTAATCTTGTGAGTGTCACTAAAAACATGACAATAATTAAAATCGGGGAAGTATTTCAGGTGGTATTATTTTTGATAAAATTCTTAATTCAATAGCCCAATATGACTGGTTTTTACACTGTTCAAGAATATTTAGAGGATAAAGATGTATGGAATTAATGTCTATTGAATGTCAGGCAGGATAGCTGCCAGCTAATGTAATAGTAAAGTATACCATTCACTTCAAAAAGAGCAACTGTT